>OY804599.1:31651787-31904401 GCA_963680895.1 Fragum sueziense
ATCAGATGGGACTTGGCTTTGGTCGTGGGAAGCCTGGAATATGAGAGTCAATGAATGCGAGACTGCGGCCGCCATTTCTTTCAAAAACTTCGATGAGATTTCATCTGGGCCGGTCGCTTTGTGCGGATTGAGTCCTTCCAAAAGCTTTTTAACTCCGTCTGGGTTGATTATAAGTGGTGGTAGTTCATTGGGAAGCTCTTTTCCTAGGTTAGGTGTTGGACCTTTACTTTCCTTTGTAAACACTGATGGAAATTGTTCATTGAGTATCTCTGCTTTGGTACTTGGATCCGAGTGGTTGATTCCATCCTTTTTCAAAGGAGCTACCCCAGAGCTATCGCTTTTCATGCTTTTCACATAAGAGTATAGTCTTTTGTTATTTGGCCCTGACTGGCTAATCATATTCCTAACATAGTTGTTTCTGGATTTGCGGCACTCTTTTTGATTTTCTTTCTGTAGGAGTTGGTATGTGGACCAGTCTTTTTGGGATTTTGTTTGTCGTGCTCTTCTATATGCTCTCTTTTTCTTCCTGGCCAATCTTTTGATGGACCTGTTGCACCAGGGCTGGCTAAACCTTGACAAAGTTATTTTTGATGGCACATGGGTTTTAATAGTCTTTAAACACTGTTGTTTGAAGATATTCCAAAGGTCTTCTACTGGTGTAGCTGGTGTGTACTGTTTTATGAAGGAAGTAGTAAATGAATGTAGTTCTTCTTTCATGGCTTGTAAGTTGGCATTCTTCCACAGCAGTATACTACGCTTAACAGGTTTCTGTCGTCTCGGAATGATATTTGTGTCTATCACAACTGTGTCGTGGTCGCTGATACCGGGCATAGGGGAACATCTATCCACTAAACTAGGCCGGTTTGAACAAAAGATATCCAATGTGTTCTCGTTACGAGTGGGAAAGTTCACTATTTGTTCGGTGCCAATATCGTTAAAAGTGTCTATAAAGTTTTGGCTTACAGGTATGTTATAATGGTGACTGCTGATGCTGTCTGATGACCAATCCACATCGGGCAGGTTAGCATCTCCACCTAACCAAATGACATGATCTTTGTACTTACTGTGGAGAGCCCTTATTTCATCACATAATTCTGATGTATAGTCGTTGTTGTTGTCCGGTGGTCTATATAGGCATCCAACTATGATAGGTTTTCTCAGGGCTGTTGTGCTGAATGAGGCTGCCACTAACTCAGTGTTATTAGAGTTGAGGATTTCAGTGCTTTCAATGTCACTCTTGGCTATTATGGCCACCCCGCCATACGTACTATTTTTTCCTGTCCCTTCTGGTAACAAATCTATAATTATCTGGTAGTACTTCCCTTTCTGCGATGGATGTGTTAAGCCATGTCTCGCTTGCTAAAACTATGTCAGGGTCGACTTGCTCTAGAAGAGCCCAAAAAGTTTCTCTCTTAGATCTGATACTTTGAAAGTTTATAAGTATGATGCGCATTTTCTTTTTCTGTGTAGGTAAACGTTTCCGTACATGAGGGGAGGATGTTAATAATGGTGAGCCAGTTATTGAATCAGACAAGAATGAAGTTGATGTTGGGGTTGAACATGGTAGTGTCTCATCTATTTCTGCAAAAAGGCTTGAGCTAAACTGTGGTATGCCGCATTGGCAGCAGTTCCACGATATGTCATTTCCGTCCAGTCCATTGTACACTACTGAGGGCATATTGAGGCAGTCTATATGATACCATTTATTACAGTTTGTACATTCAATTGATCTGATAGTTTTTGACCACACACATGCCTTACCACATTCGCCGCATGGGTACTTGGGGGCTCTGGGACCTGGGTTGGGATGACAGTCTAATGCGTTGAGCAGCATCAGTCCAAAAAGATAAAGCCGGTGTCCGGATGCACATTTCTTATTAGACGAAAGAAAGACATACTTGTTTGTTGTGTAGTTTGTTATTGGGAATATCCCTGGATAAAACTCGATATCTGGTGATGACAGAGGTCTATCTGGCGTTAGAAGCCTATTCCAGTTCCAGTAGGATGATGAAATGACGAAAGTTACTGAAATTATGGTTGAAAAGTTCATCGTGTTATGAAAAATCCGCCATTACTAGTAAACAAAAGTAGCTTCCGGTTGTGACGTCACTTTGACAGTTCACAAGAAAAAGTCTGTTTATCCCTTTCCAGCGCAGATCGAGTGCTTGCAAGAGGTGAAACTCAAAGATCGAAATATTTTCAGCCGGAGATCGTAGATCAGATGTTGTTCCCTTCGCGCATGCGAATTTCTCAATCAAAATGATGGGAATGATGGGAATTGTTAAGCGTCTTTATGTGGTAAAGAGTTAAAGAAGTAAAAATGTGTTCCCAAATGTTCAGAAGAAGCAGCTATAATTTCCCAAAATGAAAAGGCTAAGGCCTCTTCCCATGGCAGACTTTTGCAGTCTTCGGGAAAGCGCCGGACCACCGGTCAATGACCAGCAAATTCAAACAGGTCCGCCAAATTAAGAGTTGACTGGCCCAAATGTCGGACATATTTAATTCTAAACGACCTTGTGAAATACTTATTTCTAATCCAGTCCAATTTCATATCACTAATTAAAGATTGCAATCCTGAAGTAAACTGTAACTGATTGAAGCCAAGAAATATGACCAAAATCGTGTAACAGAAAAATCTATAATTTAGTAACTGAGTCCGTTACTAAAAATAGTAAAAAATCGAAGGTGAAGGTTCTGGAGATCGCCCTGAGATTGGCCGACTGTTTGTTTACCGTTTGAAATTGAAATATGATTGGTTGATCAAGTATGGTCATTATAATAATCTAAAAATAGGTTTATCAAGTAGGTCACTTAACTTGATGTACAAAGCAGATTACGGGTGCGTTATGCGAAGGTCAATATTGTTTGAAATCTATATTATTTTATGATCATACTTTTACCGAAATTCGTGCGCCCGGCTGACGCACCACTTCATAATTTCATGCGTCATATTTTGAAAAAATGCGGGATTGGCGCGGGCGCACCGTCAATCTGAAGCTCTGCTGTAGAATGAAATGGGTGGGTACTCCGCTTCAAAATTGAATTGAACTTTATTTGAAATTGATTTCAACATAAAACTATGCTGTATTGACAGAGAAATGGTTAACCTGTTGTCAGGTAAAACTTTTACTACATTCCATAGCTTTATTTTAAAGTTTGACAATGCTAAACTTGCTGAAATGAATCATTCCAGCACCTGCTCCATTGCAACAAATAGGAAGGAATTGTAACCGAAACCCAGATCAAAATTCTAAAAGGTTTTGGTTACATTATTGCAACTACCCTAGTGTCGGCGCCGCGCCCCGTCCGGTCGCGTCTTCACTTGAAAAACTTTAACCTGGTCTATATCTCGGGCACTATTAGAGATACAGCAGTGCTTCTGAAATATTTTGAGAATCTACTTGTCCACGGACAAGTCTTGATCCAAAATTGACTTGTCCGTATCAAAAATCAACTTGTCCGTACAAAACCCATATACTTTTACATAGCTTCATTTGTTTATTGCATATCTATTATGACTGTCTAACTATTGTCTTCAACAAAATTCGCACATTTAACTATCAGTTATTACATTGTATGAAAAAATTGTGAGAAAAAGATAAAGATCATTTTTTATTAACTTCGGATTTTTCACTTGTCCACAGACAACCTAGCTTTCAAAGTCTGCTTGTCCGTACAGGTAAATGTCACTGTACGGACAAGTTGGACAACTCGGGCAACTTATTTCAGAGGCACTGTACAGCCTTGATATTTCACACATGGATACTTCCTGCCAAGGCCTTTCATTTGGGACCATGATCTTTGACCTAGTGACCTTGACCTTGGAGTGACCTTGACCTACTTTTCAAAAACTTTAACCTCGTCTATATCTCATGCACTATTAGAGATACAGTCTTGATACTTTTCACATGGATACCTCCTGCCATGACCGTGACCTTGGGACCATGGCCTTTGACCTAGTGACCTTGACCTTTGTCCTTGAACTTGTTTTTTGTGACAAGCTCTCGTATTATGCGAGCTACGCTGTCCGCAGACAACTCTTGTTGTTATTATTCTCTTTTCCTTTAAATATTTGAATTAGAAAGTTTCCCTTGTAATTTATTATGCACACTTCTACATTCCATAAAAATTTTTTTAACCCTTTTCCGTACATGCTTTTTACTCAAATCCAAATCAAAAATTCCAAATTTTTGCATACCGCAAGATCAATGTTCCAAATTATAGAAATATTTATATGTAATTATAGAATAACCAAAATTGAGAACAAAGGAGAAATTTAGGTTGTAATCAATTCCTATTTCTGTTCTATCCTTTTTTCACTCTTTCCCCAAGCAACACTTTTTGAATGACCTGAATTGAGGGAATAGCAGAAAAAGAAATATTACTTGTGAGGAAGTTCTATATTATAAAATAAGAAGTAGACAGTTATTTCAGGTTTATTTTCCATTTCACTCCATTTGTCCAGTCGGGCCAAAATTATTTCGGTCCGGCCAAAATTTCAAATTGCCTGTCCGGATGTCAGGCAATTTTTTCTCAATTTCGAGAAGACTGCCATATCTTTGGATAAAAAGCCCTGTCTAATAGCTACTTCCGATTCCAGTGAACAAACTTGGAACCTCTCAGTCGCAAGGTTGATGCTCTACCCTTTGACTGCAAACAGTCAAAATTATTTTCATTTGGGAAATAGTTAATATATTTCCCTGATTGTTTATTTCAGAGTTCCGATCATGAAGATGATGAAATGGGAGATGAGGCCGTCCAGACAGAATGTCTCGAAACATTCAGGACTAAAGACTACATCATGGAACCAAATGTCTTCAGTATGCTTAAAATGTAAGCTTTACATTTTAATTAAATAGAAGTGAAGATCATGAGTTAAGATATTGAGTTTTCATTGATGATAATCTTCAATTCAATTTGACTTAGCAAAAGAGATTTGAAAATTGGTAATAGTGTAATTGAGAAAAAAGAATAAAAAAGAGACAATCGGTGAAAAACGAACACTTTGCCAATAAGCAACAAATGCTGAGTTACATTAGTTATAGATATATTTTCATTAAAGATATTTGCAGCAGCAGTATGATAGATCAAATCTTTACTAGTTCAAATTTTGCAGTTGAGTTTTAAACTTCTTGTACAAGCATAGCAAATTACTGTATTAAAAGCTCAAAGTTTGTAACTCTTGACTTGTATACAAACACTATTTAAACCAATACATAGTTTTCTCATTTACCAAATCATTTATCTTGAGGTATACCAGCGAATTAATGTCAAAACTTGTTTCTTCTTGAAAGAGAAAGTGTTTGTGTCGGGTCTTTTTCAACAGCAAGTAGTAAAG
Source organism: Fragum sueziense (assembly GCA_963680895.1). Classification (NCBI taxonomy): domain Eukaryota; kingdom Metazoa; phylum Mollusca; class Bivalvia; order Cardiida; family Cardiidae; genus Fragum; species Fragum sueziense. The sequence continues at coordinate 31,657,126 of OY804599.1, forward strand.
TGTTTGTATACAAGTCTAGAGTTATAAACTTTGAGTTTAACTTTGAAACATATTATTCACACTAATTTCAGGTTTCTACAAGCAGGAGGTTCACCTGAGAGAGTTGTAGAACTTCTCTCAGACAATTACAGTGCAGTGGCTCAAACTGTTAACCTTCTGGCTGAATGGATGATTCAAGCTGGAGTAGACATTAAAGAGGTCCAAGAAATGGTGGAGAACCATCTGAAGGAAATGATCATCAAAACGTTTGACCCTAAGAAGGCTGACTCCATTTTCTCAGATGAAGGAGAGGTATACACACTTGCATGTTTTAACCCATTACTACATGTGTGGATCCAGAGGAGGGGGGTCAGGAGGTCACAAGCAGTTTCTTCATTTTCCAAAATGTTTTCCAAAGCCATTATCTAGTGAGGAGTCAAAAAAAGTCAGTTTGTGGTAATGGGTTAAAGATTTCTAAGCCTTTGAAAAACTTGTATTAAAGAGAAGTCATTAGGTTGGTTGTTAAGGACTGTTCGCATTAATAATCATTATCCTTATCCTATTAATGGCCATTTATGTGTCTCTTAAATATTTCCAAACTTCTGAAAAACTTGGCTTAAGGAGAAGTCATGAGGTTGGTTGTTAAAGCTTGTTTGGATATGTCTTTCAGCAAGGTATATCCTTGTCCCAAATTTGTACTGATAATATGTGTATCAAACAAAACACATATTAAAGTAAAGTTCATTACAATATGATTAAAAACATGTTGACATTGTGTTCCAAATTAATCCTTAATCATTCTTCCTAATTGCTATCTTAAAACTCTACTTCAGTAACCTTTTCTTAACACGCCTAATTATGGACTTTGCTGGCAAGTATTGAGTTATCTGATATGAAATTGGCTATGAACATAGATGTAGAACTAGACATAAACAGTCAAAACATTTTTGTTCCATTCATTCCTAGACACCAGGCTGGTTGGCAGAAATGATAGAATTTCCCACTTGGAGGGAGCTGTTCTACAAACTAGCGGAGGAATATCCAGATTGTCTGATGTTGAACTTCACTATAAAGGTAGGTCTCAATAAAACAATTGAGCATGAATCTTGAAAAACTTCCTTTGTGGCATTTGAGATAAGCTTTGATCTAGATCAACTTGTGCATAATCTCAGTCTGATCAATAATGCAATTGAGCATGGATCTTGAAAAACTTCCCATTTTGCATTTGAGATAATCTTTGATCTAGATCAACTTGTGTATAATCTCAGTCTGATCAAGATCCACGCTGTTCTCTTATAGCATCATTTAGACCAGTAGCAACTGTTAGATTCCAAAATGAAACCAGATCAGATTGTACTTAGGCACACACTGATCTTGAAATAAGGTTGTCTCATGTTAATATAGGTTGACTTTTCCTGAGTTAATCTACAAAATAAATAAATCATGAAGACAATAGGGTAAAAATCTTAATGCGCTACAGGGATAATTTTGGGCCAGGCCATTGGGCATTTGCCACTTTCTTCTCAGAAATGTCCCATTAAATCTCAACCTAAATTCTTGATTGCTAAAATTTACACTTTGCCCTTATCAAATATGAGAAAAAAATACAATCTTTTACTATTGGAATTCAATGTCATCCAAATTAACCAACCAGAACTTTCACTTAATGACATATGATGAAAAAACCTCTTCAATAAGACCAGACACATGATGTATCCTGGCTTATGGTATAATATTCTTCGACTGGTTGGCCATTGGCCCACGAGCCAAAGTTTCAAAATTGATTACTGTGCTACGATAAACCAATACATTATAGGATGAACATTAACCTTTTATTTTTCACTATATCTTATATCTAGGTCAATAATGTATAGACATTTTGACATTTGTTATTTGATGCTCATTATGTCAATAATTTCACTGTCGTAGCTAGTGTATGCAAAATGCATGCCTAATGTATCAGGGGAGGTTTCATGGCTCCATACTGCTGGGTAGGGTCTTGCAGTCCTCTCCCAGAAAATTTCTGAAAATTTAATGTACAGTCAAATCTCTTTATGTCGAACCTCCCTTAGCCGAAGTTCTCCCTACGTCGAAGTAATTTTCAAGTCCCGATTCTTTTGCTCTTTATTTCTATATATTTCAACCTCTATACATCGTTTTCTCTTGCACGAACTTCCTCCTTACGTCGAACCAATTTCGAAGTACAACCACCTATATTTGCACACATTCACACCTGTATACGACGAACCTCAAACCTACACGATGATAAGTGCAATCAAGTCAGTTTTTCACACCTTTCGACCCGTCAACTCTAGCCGTCAAAACAGGTGTTTACCTTTATCGAATATTGATTTTTAACTGATTGTGTTTGATTTTTTTTAATTACTTTTGAGGACGTAAAAAGTGGGTGATTTGATGATTTTAAAATAAAAAGGCCCGGGAAATTGTATACAGCGTTACTTTTCGTCGGTGTAAGTGCGAAACCTCGGATGTAGATTTTTGCGATTTACAAAGTAAAACATTGTGGTGCCCAGTTAACCCTCTCCCAAACAAGACCGGATTTTGACGTCCCTTATAGAAATGGCTTGAGAAAACATTGAGACAAAAGAAGAAACTGCTGATAACCAGCAGTTTCTCCTTTTGCCTCAATCTCTTCTGTGCTATATTATACGCAAATCTTATCTTTAGCAACATCTATTTTGTCATTTCCAGCAGCTTTCAAATAGGAAACGTCCAAATTTTGTCGTTTGGGAAAGGGTTAAGACAATTCTTGAAGGTTTTGAGATATTTTAGGCTACTGATCAATATTAATGGCACCTTATTAGTGAACAATATGTCCAAATATCAAGTAAACCTTTCAGTTTGGGAAAAGTAACTTTTTTTCTTTCCCCTTTAAAATCTTCCAAAAACGAGGTACGATGTTTTGCATTTACAACGACGATTTGGTATTCACAATGACTACAGAATCATCTAACGCTTATTCCACGCAGGACTTGTTTGGTTAAGGACCCGGGTCAACACGGGAGGGGGGGCGGGGGTTGGGGGGATATCCAGCAACTCCGACCGACATGACGTGACATGCCCATATAAGCGATGATGGCCGCTTGTCTCCAAAATATCTCTTCGTCGAACATTCTATACGTCGAAGTTTTCTCGTAGGTCCCATGAAGTTCGACATAGAGAGATTTGACTGTAGATGCTTATGAAATACATACCAAATTCCCACCTGGAGCCACGAATGACCATGGTCATTTGTGGCTCCTGGTGGATATTTGGTATGTTTTTTAATGGCGATTCAGGTGTTTACTTCAAGGGAAACAAAGACAAATATCTACATTTTTGAAAAAAAATTGTGATGTGTATGCAATGGCGTTTTTGCATACAAGTTGCTACACCTATGAATTTTGTTGACTTTTCCACAGTTGATATCAGATGCTGGTTATCAAGGGGAAATCACTTCCGTGTCTACAGCCTGTCATCAAATAGAAGTGTTCTCGCGAGTGTTAAGGACGTCCATAACCACATTTCTAGAGGGAGGTGTTGAGGTCATGGAGAAAAACCTGCCAGAATTTACTGTGAGTTCCTTCAATTCTTTTGATATTGTTAACCCATGTTGGCGAGCTTCAGGAGGCTCGGTTAGGAAGTTGTGGTACTACTGGTTTGAGAAATGACAGGAATGGTTAGCTGCTGTGATATTACCATTACAGTTGAAGACGGTGTTAGACCCTAAAAAACCAAATCCTTCAATTCTAATCTTTTGTTTGAGACTAATCTGAGGTCATGTCTGCATATGAACTTGGACATTGAGTGAGACATAAACATCAAATCAATCTTGCAATTCTGGCCAAGCCTGAGATTTCATGGGCTATGAATGAAAGCTTTGTTCTATGTGGGCAGGAAACCATGCTTGCCAATGTCGGTTCTGACATTTGAAGAAGGTTGTTTGTCTCGTGAATTTTCAGTTGGATAATCAGCCAGTTGCATAAACTTGAATGCATTTTGACTGCATTGGTAATGCCTCGGAGTTCCACTCTTTAGGTCCCAGGTTCGATACACCACTGTGGCAAACATTCTTTCTGTCTTTTGTCTCCTACCATTGGTTGGATAATTGTAAACTTATGATTGATCATTATTCAATCCTTTCTGAGCCTTTGGAGTGAGCAGCTGGTAGATGTTGTGAAATTAATTGGGTGGTTGATATTGATAATTGAACTGTAAACTGGCTTCTTAAATACAACTGAAAAAAATGTTCAACTTTGCATTTAGGTAGTTCACCCCTAAAGAGATTCATTTGACGCCAGAATGATTAGGATGACGGTCACATGGTTTACATTCAGGGATGGAACCTTCCACCTCTAAATGTTTTTGATATCTCCCAATTAGATTCGGGTACATAACCAATTAAACAATGTCACATGAAAAGTTCCGACGTCGCATTAATCTCATAAGGAGATTGACTACCTTAAACCCAATCTAATCATTACTTTCCCACAGAAAATGGTATGTCACGGTGAACACACCTATCTCTACAGTCAAGTCATGATGAATATTCTGGCACAAGAGTCAAAAGGGGGATCAAATATCAGAAGGATTTGTCAGGAGCTGCAGAAATGTGCAAATGACAAGTAAGAGAACAACATTTTTAGCTCGACTTTTCGAAGAAAATGAGAGCATACTGTAACCTGGGCGTCGGTGTTGGCGTCGGCGTTGCAACAAAGGTTAAAGTTTTTTCAAACATCAATGACTTCCATACTATCAAAGGGTTTCAACCCAAACTTGGAATACTTATTCACCATCACACCCTCTACCTTTCTACCAGGGCCCATGACCCTTGCTCCACTATATTTGGAGTTATGCCCCCTTTATACTAAGCAACTTAGAAAGTCGAGCGCGCTGTTTTCGGACAGCTCTTGTTAAAATCATTTACTTATTAACCCTTGCCCAAACAAGAGCGGGTTTTAATGTACCTGAAAGAAGAGGCTTTGGAAAACATTGAGGCAAAAGAAGAAAATGCTGATAATCAGCATTTTCTCCTTTTGCCTCATTATTTTCCATTCTATATTGTACACAAATCCCATCTGTATTAATGTCCATTTGTTGTCTGCTGCAGCTTTCAAATTAAACCACACTTGAAATTTGTTGTTTGGGAAAGGGTTTAATATGACCTGTCAAACTATAAAGTGACTTTTAGGAAGTCAGTAAATCCTATATAAATAAGATCTTTTAAGATAAAAATTGTTATGTGTGATGCCAATAAAAGTATGCTACGCCATAATTTGGTGTGATAAGCCTGCAACATTTGTTTGACTATATGTAATGTATTATAATTATTGGTCAAAAGGCATCATTATTCCCCATGCTAGTCAGTAGGGTTGAGATTATTATGCCCCCTTTCGAAGAAAATGGGGGTATATTGTTTTGCAAGTGTCGGTCGGTCGGTCGGTCCGTAGGTCGGTCGGTCTGTCCGTAGACCAAATTTTGTCCGGAGCATAACTCAAAAAGTATGTAAGGTAGAATCATGAAACTTCACAGGTGGATAGATCTCATTATGGAGAGGTGCAGTGCACAAGAACCGTAACTCTGTCGATCAAATTTTTTGAGTTATTGCCCTTTGTTGATTTTATAACTTGATTCTTGTCCGGAGCATAACTCAAAAAGTATGTAAGGTAGAATCATGAAACTTCACAGGTGGATAGATCTCATTATGGAGAGGTGCAGTGCACAAGAACTGTAACTCTGTCGATCAAATTTTTTGAGTTATTGCCCTTTGTTGATTTTATAACTTGATTCTTTTCCGAAGCATAACTCAAAAAGTATGTAAGGTAGAATCATGAAACTTTATAGGTGGATAGATCTCATTATGGAGAGGTGCAGTGCACAAGAACCGTAACTCTGCCGATCAAATTTTTTGAGTTATTGCCCTTTGTTGATTTTATAACTTGATTCTTGTCGGGAGCATAACTCAAAAAGTATGTAAGGTAGAATCATGAAACTTCACAGGTAGATAGATCTCATTAAGGAGAAGTGCAGTGCACAAGAACTGTAACTCTGCTGATCAAATTTTTTTGAGTTATTGCCCTTTGTTGATTTTATAAATTGATTCTTGTCCGGAGCATAACTCAAAAAGTATGTAAGGTAGAATCATGAAACTTTACAGGTGGATAGATCTCATTATGGAGAGGTGCAGTGCACAAGAACCGTAACTCTGTCGATCAAATTGTTTGAGTTATTGCCCTTTGTTGATTTTCAAACTTGATTCTTGTCCCGAGCATAACTCGAAAAGTATTAAAGGTAGAATCATGAAACTTCACAGGTGGATAGCTCTCATTATGGAGAGGTGCAGTGCACAAGAACTGTAACTCTGCTGATCAAATTTTTTGAGTTATTGCCCTTTGTTGATTTTCAAACTTGATTCTTGTCCGGAGCATAACTCAAAAACTATGTTAGGTAGAATAATGAAACTTTACAGGTGGATAGATCTCATTATGGAAAGGTGCAGTGTACAAGAACTGTAACTCTGCTGATCATATTTTTTGAGTTATTGCCCTTTGTTGATTTTCAAACTTGATTTTTGTCCGGTGCATAACTCAAAAAGTATGTAAGGTAGAATCATGAAACTTTACAGGTGGATAGATCTCATTATGGAGAGGTGCAGTGCACAAGAATCGTAACTCTGCTGATCAAGTTTTGTGAGTTATTGCGCTTTGTTGATTTTATAACTTAATTCTTGTCCGGAGCACAACTCAAAAAATATGTAAGGTAGAATCATGAAACTTTACAGGTGAATAGATTTCATTATGGAGAGGTGCAGTGCACAAGAACTGTAATTCTGCCAATCAAATTTTTGGAGTTATTGCACTTTGTTGATTTTTACGCTTAATTCTTAACCTTGCCTATTTCCCGTGTCCTTTTACACATACAGCCTTGATATCTCACACATAGATACCTCCTATCAACATCGTTCGCATTTAACCATGACCTTGGACCTTGTGACCTTGACCTTGGAGTTTGATGTACTTTAAAACAAAATAAACCCGGCATATATCTCATGACCTTTTACAAATACAGCCTTGATATTTCACACATGGACACATCTTACAAAGACCATTCACAATTGACCATGACCTTGGACTTTGTGACCTTGACCTTGGAGTTTGACCTACTTTTAAAAAACTTTAACCTGGCCGATATATCATGTCCATTTACACATACAGCCTTGATATTTGACACATGGAAACCTCCGACCTAGACCTATCACATACGACTATGACCTTGGACCATGTGGCCTTGAGCTTGGAGTTGTACCTACTTTTAAAAAAAATAAACTGGGCCTACCGGTATATCTTATGTGCTATTACACATACAGCCTTGGTATTTCACACATGGACACATCTTACCAAGACCTTTCACATTTGACCATGACCTTGGACCTTGTGACCTTGACCTTGGACTTTGACCTACTTTAAAAAAAACTTTAACCTAGCCGATATATCATGTCCTTTTACACATACAGCCTTGATATTTGACACATGGACACCTACGACCAAGACCTTTCACATTGGACCATGACCTTGGACCTTGTGACCTTGACCTTCGTGTTAGACCTACTTTAATAATACATTAACCTGGCCTATATTTATGTCATTTTACATATACAGCCTTGATATTTCACACATGGTCACTTCCAACCAAGATATTTCACTTTTGACCATGACCTTGGGCCTTGACCTTGGAGTTTGACCTACTTTTAAAAAACTTAAACTAGCCCTATATCTCATGTCCTGTTACCTATACAGTCTCAATATTTTATACATGGACACCTCCTACCAAGACCTTTCACATTTGACCATGACCTTGGCCTGTGTGACCTTGACCTTCGATTTTTACATTATTTTAGAAATATTTAACCTAGCCTTTATCTTATGTCCTATTACACCTACAGCCTTGACATTTCACACATAGACACCTCCTACCAAGACCTTTCACATTTGACCATGGAGTTTGACCTACTTTTAAAAAGACTGAAACTACGCATATATATCATGTCCTTTTACACCTACACCTACAGACCTTGGCCTGTGTGACCTTGACCTTCGATTTTTACATTATTTTAGAAATATTTAACCTAGCCTTTATCTTATGTCCTATTACACCTACAGCCTTGACATTTCACACATAGACACCTCCTACCAAGACCTTTCACATTTGACCATGACCTTGACCTTGGCATTTGGCCTACTTTTAAAAACTTTAACCTGGCCTATGTTTCATGTTTCATTTTACTTTTACATATACAGCTTTGATATTTCACACATAGACACCTCCTACCAAGACCTTTTATATTTGACCATGACCTTGGACCTTGTTAACTTGACCTGGGACTTTGACCTATATCAAATGTAGGCCCTTGAGGGGGCATATATGTTTTACAAACATCTCTTGTTCTTGTAAAGGCAGTTCTTAATGATTCATGAATGAAAAATTCTGCGAATAAAACATTTTATTTTGCTTAAACTTAGTTTATCCCCATTAATGCCCTCCTATAATAGCAAGAAAGCACACATTTTATGCATTATAAAAGTGCAAAAGCCCTTTCCGAAACAAGACTTGGTTTTGATGCCCCTGAAAGAAAAAGTAATGAAGAAAATGTTTAAATATCTAGACTTACCGTTTGAATATTTGTTGTGTAAGGGTTAATGAATTACTCTTCACTATAGGGGTTTAGACGTTACACCAATAACCCTAGCATTGAGCGGTGCTGCAGCCTATCCTAGAGCATGTCAGGCTTTGTCCTCCATGTTGTCTAGAAAAGCCTTAAACCCAGCTGATATCACCATTGTAAGTATACTTGACATTTGTTATTTTGAAATTGATATTTGTCTTAATCATGAAAGTTTTGAAAACAATATTGTGAGAATAGAAGAAAATTCTGATAACCAGCTTTCATCATTTTCTCTCAATGCTTTCTATACAAGATCCACCTTTGAATAAGTAATTTTGTTGTCTGCACATCCTTTGAAAGTTTACTGCCCTAAATGTTTTGTGTTTTTGAAAGGGATAGAAGAAACGGATAACTTGAATTTATGCATATGTCTTGGTGGTAATCTTGGACCATAACATAGGACCATAGATGAAGTAGCCTTACAAAGAATGAGACAGAATTGTGTCCCTTTGTTACATAGAATTCTGATCATGGTTTTAACCCTTTCCCAAACAGTAAACTATTAGGATGGTTCAATTTGGATTCTGTTCGAGGCAAATGCATGTCAATAAAGACAAAATTTGTGTATGTTATAGCCAAGAAAATATTGAGGCAAAAATGCTTTTATATGGGAAAGAGTTGAAAGTTCATATCTACAGGTTATATTGCTTAGCATGTTTGTAAATGCGAGTGGGACTGAAACAATTGTGACCTACATTTGGGAAGCATTATGTTCGTATTTTTGTTTCCCTGATTACGCTTTATCCACAAGCCCTGGTTTTTACTTTCCTAATAGGAAAGGGTTAGAAAACCTTGAGACAGCATTGTCTTTTACATCGGTATTTTTGTCTTATATTGTACACAAATCCTGTCTTTAATAAACTCTTTATCAATGTCTTTTTCATCTTTTGTAACATTTTTTGAAATTTGACTAGTCTAACGCTTTGAAAGTTAATTTAAAAATTCTTAATACTTTTGCATGCTGTCCTCTGACAGTTCTTATTAGATTCTTCTCATATGGCAACAATTTAGATGGGTTTAATTTAAAAGCAGTTCCAGACGGCAATATTAATGTTACTGAATGTACAGAAGTACAGTATTGTGAACATAACAAAGTGCTGGTTTTCAGCAATCTTTTTCTTTTCTCACTATGCTCTCTATCGATTTCTTATTTAGAAATAACAATAGGTTTTGTTTTTGTGAAATGGTCAAAAAGTGATGGTAAACCCAATATATTTTCTGTTTCCTGTATGATTTCAGCTGTACAAGATGTATTCGGATAACCAGTATCCCCCACCACCTGTAGACCTCATCAGAGTACCTGCATTTCTAGGTAATTAACCCATTCCCACATGGTGACGCCTTTTGACACCCTACAAGATAAGGGCTTTGGAAAACATTGTGAGAAATGAATAAATTGCTTGTCACAAGCAATTTCTTCATTTCCCACCATGTCACACAAAGTAATTTCATTTTCTATAATGTTCCCAAAGTATTTATCTTGGGGAAGGGAGGTGTCAAAAGGCATCATCATGTGGGATTGGGTTAAGGCGTAGGACTTGTTAGCTTCACCTATAAAGAAATCTTGAGTCATTTCTTTGAGTCCAGCTACACATCACTGTATAGATCTATACTGTATGTGTAGAAATATTCGCGGGCTTCTAAATTTCGCTATATTCGCGCTAGACCATCGGCCTGCGAATTCAGGATTGCGCAAATATTTGTACTCCCAATTCTTCCTTAATAGTTTAATTTTCGCGTAAGTTGAAATGTATGCTTAGAAATGATAAACATTACATGAATATACATTCATTTCGTAAATTAATTATGTTATGTTTTATTGACAAAATTTTCAAATAAAGAAGGTGAAAATATATTAAAATTAATTGAACAACTAAACTGTGAAAAAACATTTAACACTTTATCGGACAATACATTGTTTGACATTGTTTGGTTTGAAAAACATGTAACAAACCCTTTATTAGAATGCATAAAGAAAACAATTAGTTACAGTAGAGCAATATCTGTTCAAAATCCTATTCCCGAGTGTTTAAGATACTGCAAATAAGAAAAATTATTTACCCAGCACTTACATTCATTTTACTCTGCGCGAATTTAAGAATTCTTATTTTGATTATCCGCGAATTCAAAGTTGCGCGAATATTTGTAAAATTCGAAAATGGGGTCCTTCCGCGAAAATTTTGCTCCGCGAAAATATCTACACATACAGTATGTTATCGGATAATTTAGCATCATTGTAATTTGATAGAAATATTTTTGAAAGTGATGTTAACCCTTTCCTAAAAAACAAAAGGGGCTAGTCCAATTTCGAAGGGGTTGCAGACGACATAATGAATGTTAATGAAAATGAATTTCATGTAAATTATAGCACAGAAAATATGAAGGCAAAAGGAGAAAATGCTGGTTATCAGCATTTTCTCCTTTTTCCTCAGTATTTTCACAAACCATTCTTATTGAGGTCTTGTTTGGTAAAGGTTTAAACATGACAGAATTGAATCTTGTATGTTACTCCTCTATTTAATTTTACAGACTTACTGATTGACTGCCTGTTCAAGACAGGATCACGGCTGAACCCAGAGCACAAGAACAAATACATCTATCTGTTGTCTTATGCAGCCAGTGTCACAGAAACTTACAAAAAGGTATATTATTTCGTGATTGTTAATCAGGAAAAAAATCTTATGGCATTTGAGACCAACATTTACTTAGATAAGCTTGTTCATATGCATACCTTTACCAAGATCATTGTTGCTCTCTAATGGCTGTTTAAAGACTTGTAACAAGTCTTGGAGAGCTACAAAGAACATATCTGGCTGCTTTCAGGTACAAAGCTGTCCAAAATGCAATGACCGTCATTTTCAAGTTCTATGCTCATAATTATGTATTGTGATTAATTTATGACAATACAAATGATCATTAACCATGGGCGTCAACGGTTTGCTGAAAAAAACACGAAGCATTTTGAACCATACTATTATATACGTAACCATGTTCTCTAATCACTGTGTAAATTCTGTGGTCCAACATATCAGCTATTCTATATTGTGGAACAAAGTCTTAGTGGAGCTACCTATCACAAGTAGTGACAAAAATAGATTTTTATGCTCCCCGAAGGGAGAGCATATAGTCGCCGCTTCGTCTGTCCGTCCGTCCGTCTGTCCATCATTCCGTCCGTCCGAAGCGATTTCTCCATAACCCTTGGGCCAAATCAAATGAAACTTACCATGTGAACTCCCTATGACAAAATGCTGATGTACTTTTCCCGGTTTTTTGATTTGAGGCCTTGTCACGGGAAAAGGGGACTTAAGGTTAAATACAGTTTTTCTTTAATTTCTCCCAGTCTAATGGTCAGAATTTGATGAAATTTCATATTTGAGTAGCAAGTCAGATGCCCTTGACAATAAACTATTTAAAATTTGCGCATACAAAATATGTCATGGAAAAAGGGGGCTTAACATTTGTTAGCTTTATATTAGCTCTGCATGGCATATATTTATTGTGACAATGCCTTATTCGGGGAGCATTGTCCGTCTCTGACGGCTCTTGTGTGTTTTTGCTCACAAATACATTTAGCCAAACAATGCTTAGTAAAATGTCTGTACCAGTTATAACTGATTTAAAGTTTGTTGTTTTTGAAAGGGCTAAATGCATTTAAAATTCCTTTATACAGGGTGTTTCATAATATGTGTTACCATTTTGAATCTTAAGTACTTTTAAATTAAAATGTGCACATTTGAATGAAATGTACATTGTGCAAATAGACATGATAAAGTTTTATTTGACATATAACAATAGTATATTTGTATCAAGGATTGACACAAATTCAATCTCATTCAATTAGTACAGTTTTACGACAAAATATTTACGACAAAATATTCTAGACGATGTCGTTCGTGTTGCAAGACGACGTCAATAGGTTACTTAAAGTTTGTAAAGACAGAATTGCATGTGTCTAATGCAATATTCAGATTTTACAAAAGAATGCTATTTAAGTTCATCTATGGATATATTCACATGGTTATACGCATATATGATCTTTCTGATATGTCAAAAACAAATTTCAAGCGGGCCGAGATCTGGAGAGTACAAAAACCACATATCGGACCTGTATAAAATCCATTGCGTCCTAAATGTTTTCTCAAGCCACACTTTCACTTTCCTAGATGTGTGAGGTGTAGCACAATGCTGTCGGAATCAAAATGTATGAAAGGCTGCACCTTTTTGTCTTAATGCTGGAATTTATTTCTTCTCTAAAACATACAGATAGCGTACTTGATTAATTATTGTTTCAAAATCACAATTTTTGTCCTCAAAAAAGAATGGTGTAATTATTACCGATGATCTCAAAGCCGCCCACACTGTTAAATTGTAAGAATGAAATGATCTATTAGGACAAAGACTGATTTTTTCTGCGTTGGGTTTAAATTGTTTATTCATATATCTTATGACGGTTATTAATAAATAATTGATTGAGCGGTTTACAACATCTGTGTAGGCGTCAATTAGCAGCGCCATCTTGAAAAACGGACAAAATTTGATGACGTCAAAACAGACGTCATGACGTCAATATTTTTCCTTAATTTTTGCATGGTACAAAATTTCATTATGTTACTTGTAGAAACATGTATAGCATGACTATATTGCATGTAAAATCTATGATCTATATTTATTTGTAATGGTAACAGATATTGTGAAACACCCTGTATTACTCATTTTAGAGCTAGTTTTCATAATATTTTCTGTTCTTTCTCCAGGCTGTGAGAAAACATATTGAAAAGAAGGAACTGAAACCCACAACACAGGCCCTAGAAAAAGTACAAGCTTTGTGTGCACAGAACAAAAATGCTTCAGAGTTGATTGTTGAAGTTTCCACTTTATTTCAGTGTATAAAGTAAGTTCATATTTACATTTACATGTACTTTTCCTTTTCTCTGAATTTTAGTTATGTTATAAAGATTTATACTGATCCAAATCTTAACTCTCTGAGATAATTAATATCTGTATTTTTGTCCACCAATTATTTTGTCTTTAAAGGATTAAAACAAAGACTAGGTTATATGGAACATTCAATGAAAATAGTAGAATTGCTAGTTTGTTTAGTGCTGCTTGAAACTTTTTCTATTTAGTGGTAAAACACAGTTAGATTGTCATGCTACTGCAAGAGTTTGGGCTTGGAAAGACAGACATTGGAAAGACAGACATTGTGGAATTTCAGACCACTTTGGACCATGGATCTAGATCAGCTTGTGTTTAAGTGAAGCCCAATTAGGGTCTCTATCGAGAACATTGTGGAAATTGAAGAAATCTCATGTCAGAATAAAATCTTTTAAAGTGACACAATGTTTTCTTTAACGTTTTTATTGACGGGCATAAAAAAGTAGCAACATGTTAGAATGGGTTACAGAGCTACAGATTAATACTAGCGGTAAAAACATTCTAACTTTGTTATTTCAATTCCAAACCTTATGTTTTTGGTATTCATTGGAATCATCAGCATAGGGTTTGATGAAAGATAATAAATATATCACATTTTAAAAAGCTGTCACTCTCTCTTATCTTTAGCTCTAGGGTTAGAAAGCTATTACTATTATTTAAGTCTGAATATTAAATAATTTAGTTTTCTTTCTGGCTTTCAGATTTCCTGTGATTGCTATTGGGGTGCTTGCATGGGTTGATGAAGTGGTATCAGATCAGAGCTATTTTAAACTTAACACAGACCATACACCTTTACATCTAGTTTTAGTGGATGAAATAGTCACCAACCATATCTTGTTGCATCAGAAAGCTTTAGATCTGTTGATCAGATTGTTTGAGTCAAGCTTTGAAGAGTTGAATGTGCTTGTTAGGGTAAGTGATTATGGTGAAAGAAATTGGCTGATCTTATTATACCCCCCAAATTCAATTTGGGGGGTATATAGGAGTCAGCTTGTCTGTCTGTTGTTCTGTTGGTCCGTTGGTCTGTCTGTTGTTTTTTAGCTCCACTGGCCTTTCAGGCCAGCGGGCTATTGTCATGGGGGTGTGTCCGTCGTGCGTCAGTGCGTGCGTGCGTCCGTCCGTAAACCTTTTCTTTAAAAATCTTCTCCTCAGAAACTACTGGATGGATTTCAACCAAACTTCTCAGGAATGATCCTTGGGTGACCCTTTCTCAGATTCCTTCAAAGAATTTTGATCGAACCAGAATAACCTGAGTTATCTGCCCTTGAATGTCAAAAATAGCTGGTTTTGACTTTTTGATTTTTGCTCTAAAATCTACAAATATCCACTAATCAAGACAAAACTTGGACAGAATATATATAAGCATAATAGCCTGCCTGGGTGAAATTTTCAGCTTGATCTGAATTTTACATCATGAGTCATGTGCCCTTGAAATTGACAAAATTGCTATTTTCGGCTCTATTTTGACATATTTTCACTCTAGCAACTACAAATATTGACAAATCTAGACAAAACTTTGATAAAATGTTGGTGACTATAAGATCTTGCCTTGGTGTAATTTTCAGCTTGATCTTAATTTTACATCATGAGTTATGTGCCCTTGAAATTGACAAAATTACCATTTTCGGCTCTATTTTTACTTTGTGTTCACTCTAGCAACTACAAATACTGATTAATCAAGACAAAACTTGTACAGAATATTGGTGACCATAAGATCTTGCCTTGGTATAATTTTCAGCTTGATCTGAATTTTATATCATGAGTCATGTGCCCTTGAAATTGACAAAATTGCCATTTTCGGCTCTATTTTGACTTTGATTTCACTCTAGCATCTACAAATATGGACTAATCAAGACAAAACTAGAACAGAATGTTGGTGACGATAAGATATTGCCTTTGTGTAATTTTCAGCTTGAACCATAAGAAATTCAGGCCTGTGGAGCGACTCAAGACCTTCAGGTCTTTCTAGTTTCTTCAAACATCTTCTCCTCCTCAACCATGGGGCCAATTATTACCAAACTTGGCAGAAATGTTCCTTGGGTGACCCTTTTCAAAACTTGTTTGTGAATTTTTGATTCGTCAAAAATTGTGGGCGTGGCAGGGCGGGGCTTATCAGACTTAGAGAAATCATGTGAAAAATCTTTAAAAATCAATTATCAGGCCAATTTGAACCATACTTGGCAGGATTGACCATTGAATGATTGTTTTCAATGTATGTTCATGATTTTTTCATTCGTCAAAAAATGAGGGCGTGGCAGGGCGGGGCTTATCAGACTTCAAGAAATCGTTAAATAATTCTTCAAAAATCTTCTCCTCCTGAACCACTGGGCCAATTATTACCAAACTTGGCAGAAATTTTCCTTGGGTGACCCTTTTCAAAACTTGTTCGTGAATTTTTGATTCGTCAAAAATTGTGGGCGTGGCAGGGTGGGTTTATCGGACTTAGAGAAATCATGTAAAAAATCTTTAAAAATCAATTATCAGGCCAATTTGAACCATACTTGGCAGGATTGACCCTTGAGTGATTGTTTTCAATGTATGTTCATGATTTTTTCATTAGTCAAAAAATGAGGGCGTGGCAGGGCGGGGCTTATCAGACTTCAAGAAATCATTAAATAATTCTTCAAAAATCTTCTCCTCCTGAATCACTGAGCCAATTCTTACTAAACTTGGCAGGAATGTTCCTTTGGTGACTCTCTTCAAAACTTGTTCGTGAATTTTTGATTCGTCAAAAATTGTGGGCGTGGCAGGGCGGGGCTTATTGGACTTAGAGAAATCATTTGAAAAATCTTAAAAAATCAATTATCAAGCCAATTTGAACCATACTTGGCAGGATTGACCCTTGAGTGATTGTATTCAATGTATGTTCATGATTTTTTCATTCGTCAAAAATGTGGGCGTGACAGGGGGAGGCTTATCCGAGTTCTTCAAAAATCTTCTCCTCCTTAACCATTGGGCCAATTCTTACTAAACTTTGCAGGATTGTTCCTTTGGTGACTCTCTTCAAAATTTGTTCGTAAATTTTTGATTCCTCAAAAATTGTGGGCGTGGCAGGGCGGGGCTTATCAGACTTGGAGAAATCAAGTGAAAATTCATTCAAAATCAATTCTTTGACCATTTTGAACTTAAGTTGGCACCGATGTCCCTCGAGTGATTGTATTCAATGCATGTTTATGAATATTTGATTCGTCAATAATTATGGGCATGGCAGGGCGGGGCTTATCCAATTTTGAGAAATCGTCAGATAATTCTTCAAAAATCTTCTCCTTAACCACTGAGCCAATTCTTACCAAACTTGGCAGGAATGTTCCTTGGGTGACTCTTTTTGTAACTTGTTCATGAATTTTTGATTCGGGGATTTTTTTATGCTCCCCGAAAAAATTTCGGGGGAGCATATAGTCGCCATGCTGTCCGTCCGTCCGTTCGTCCGTCCGTCCGTGTGTCCGTCCGTCCGTGTGTCCGTCCGTCCGTCCGTCCACAGCCAGATCTCAGCAACCCTTGGACCAAATTCAATGAAACTTCACATGTGAATTCCCTGGGATAATACCTAGGGACCTTTTTCTCCGTTTCTTAATTTGAGGCTGCGTCATGGAAAAAGGGGTCTTAGTGTAAAAATTAGTTTTTCTCTAATTTCTCTTCATCTAATGGGCAGAATTTAATGAAATTTTGTACTTATGTAATAAAAAGGATGTTCTAGACCATATGTTATAAATAATGTGTGGACAAAAAGGCTGTCGTGGGAAAAGGGGGCTTAATGTATGATAGTTTTTATTTTGTGACAAACACTTATTCGAGGAGCATAATCCGTCTGTGACGGCTCTTGTTTACCAAAATTGGCAGGAATGTTCATTGGGGGACTTATTTCAAAAGGATGGGTTGCAATAAGGGTTCAAAAATAGATTTTCTTTAAATTCTGTGAATTGATAGGGTTACATAATATCTTTAATTTGTATGTGTAAAAATTCTGATGAGGGCTTATTTATGGAGATAATGGCTAACAAAGTGGGTGGGGTAAATTGACACGAGAAGCATTTTTTTACTTTGAAGTTAAATAACTTTTTCTGTATGGATCAGATCGAAATGAAATTTTGCACATACTTTCAATGTACTAAGGACAGAATATTTTGGGAATAATTAATCATGTATATTAGTTTGTTGATTTTCTGTATTCGTCCTTCTGTCGATCTCAATGCTGTCCGTCCGTCCGTTCGTCCGTCCGTCCGTGTGTCCGTCCGTCCGTCCGTCCACAGCCAGATCTCAGCAACCCTTGGACCAAATTCAATGAAACTTCACATGTGAATTCCCTGGGATAATACCTAGGGACCTTTTTCTCCGTTTCTTAATTTGAGGCTGCGTCATGGAAAAAGGGGTCTTAGTGTAAAAATTAGTTTTTCTCTAATTTCTCTTCATCTAATGGGCAGAATTTAATGAAATTTTGTACTTATGTAATAAAAAGGATGTTCTAGACCATATGTTATAAATAATGTGTGGACAAAAAGGCTGTCGTGGGAAAAGGGGGCTTAATGTATGATAGTTTTTATTTTGTGACAAACACTTATTCGGGGAGCATAATCCGTCTGTGACGGCTCTTGTTTACCAAAATTGGCAGGAATGTTCATTGGGGGACTTATTTCAAAAGGATGGGTTGCAATAAGGGTTCAAAAATAGATTTTCTTTAAATTCTGTGAATTGATAGGGTTACATAATATCTTTAATTTGTATGTGTAAAAATTCTGATGAGGGCTTATTTATGGAGATAATGGCTAACAAAGTGGGTGGGGTAAATTGACACGAGAAGCATTTTTTTACTTTGAAGTTAAATAACTTTTTCTGTATGGATCAGATCGAAATGAAATTTTGCACATACTTTCAATGTACTAAGGACAGAATATTTTGGGAATAATTAATCATGTATATTAGTTTGTTGATTTTCTGTATTCGTCCTTCTGTCGATCTCAGATTTTGCTTATTTCTGATGCACTAACTTTACGAAACTATTTCTACAAACTTTATTTTTGTATGAATTGACATGATATTTTGTGAACATGATCCTTTATGATGTAGCTAGATATGTGTAAACTTTGAGTCAAATTCATTGCATAGAACCAAAGTTATTTGACCTTGACCTTTGTTGGTGAATTTTTGATTTGCAAAAAATGTGGTAATGGCAAGGCAGGGCTTATCAGACTTAACGAAATCATGAGAAAAAAGCAATTATACAGTAAATTTGAACCAAATCGTACAGGAATGTTTCTTGATTGACTGTCTTCAATGCATGGTTGTGAGTTTTTGGTTTATTGAAAAATATGGGCATGGCAGGGCGGGGCTTGGGGATTGTTAAATGTGTTGTTTGATCTGTTGGTTTTTTGTTCTCTCTATTTCCCAATTGATCAGCTCACAGTTCAAATGAAATCAATTTCTCAAAATGCACAAAAACTGCCCTTTTGGGGGGTATGATCACTTTCAGTGATATTCTAGTTTCAGTTTATGTTATTTGCCTTATTTTAACCCATTCCCACATATTGACATCTACAGGATAAAAGCTGGGAAAACATTGTAAAAAAAACCCCCAAAAATTGCTTGTGACAAGTAATTTCTTCGTTTCCTACAAGGTTTTCTGCCAAAAATATTAAAATTTAATTCACATGAAATTGTCGTCTGCAACATCTTTGAAGTTGTTGGAGTCTAAAATGTTGCCGTTTGGTAATGGGTCAAGACAGAAGAATGTAATACTTATTCACATTAAAAGAATAATGTTTGTGTATTTTGCTGTTTTCCCCAATGATGTAAATTACTCTGTCTAGGTCCATGATATTGTATATCTTTGGCTACTAGTTAGACCTGGTTTTGAAGTCCCTTACAAGGAAAGCATATGAAAACATTCGGGTTTTCCATTCCCCTCAATATTTTCTTCTTAATTGAATCAGAAGTCTAAGTCTTTGTTTTTCATTATCTTATTTTGTTGCCTGTCAGGGTTGGGGTAATCGTAATCTGTAATCGTAATCGATTGTAATCAATTACATTTTCTCAAGTAATCGACAGTAATCTGTAATCGAAGGGAGTTTCGATTACATGTAATCGTAATTTAATCGATTACAGGCTTAAAAATTGATGTAATTATCGATTACATTTTCTCATTTTACATTTTACATTTACTCTCGATTACTTGCAGATTTTTTTTTAATCAAATTAAGATATAAAAATTGTTTTCAAGGATCATAGAAATGTTAGGAAGTACCCCATGTGAATTTCAGAAAAATCAATATTTGTCTATTGAAAATACATGTACGTCATTTTAAGTTAAAACAAAAGTAAAAATTGCAATTAGTCTGTAAATCATAATAAAGTCCCAATTTTGGACTGCTAATGATAAGTAAAAAAAGTTTGTATTAGAGATCCTTTCCCAAACAAGATCAGGTTTCGACATACCTGATAGGAATTGTTTTGGAAACATTTAGAGAAAAGAAGAAAGTGCATACATAGAAGTGCATCATTTGGGAAAGAATTAAAATGACTACTGTTATTTGGGTTGAAGAACTTCACACCTTTTTACACGAAGAACAATAGTGATTGCTATAGTGTGAAACCTAAACAAAAGGTGTCTATTTCCCCAGGCTAATTTTAGTATTATACAATTTGACAACTTTGAGAGATTTGATGAAGTTAATATGAAGGTTCAGGTATTATTCTGGATGCAAATGTTCTTTGGATCTGACATTGTGAGATGTGAGATTGTGTGTTTTTCTAAGATTTGACCCCGTGACCTAGTTTTTGACCCCAGATGACCCAATTTCGAACTTGTCCGAGATTTCATCAAGACAATCATTCTGAGCAAATTTCGGGTTGATTGGGCAAAAAATGTGGCCTCTAGAGTGCACACAAGCCAAAGGTTGACGGACGACGCACGACGGACACAGCGGTATCACAATACCTCACCATGAGCACTATCGTGCTCAGGTGAGCTAAAAAATGAAATGAGAATGAAATGTCCCTTTAAGGAGAAAATAGTGATTCTCAGCATTTTCTTCTTTCGACTCAATGTTTTTAAAAGCATTGTCTATTAAAGATGTCAAAATCAGGTCATGTTTGGGAAAGGATAAGCAAGTAATCGAATGTAATCATCCTGTAATCATGATTACTTTAGCAAAAGTAATCGAATGTATTCAATTACATGTGAAAATTAGAGTAATCGATTATTAATCAATTACATGTTTTTCCCAATGTAATTGATTAATAATCGATTACAGGTGACTGTAATCGAACCCCCACCCTGTTGCCTGTACCTCCTTTCAGATTTGAGATGACAACATATGATATGCATAACTCTTTACATGCTGAATTTTACAGGCTGGTAGAATAGAGTTAGGTCAGACTGCACATTATGTGCAGGCTGATCTAGCTCTATTCTGCCAGCAAAAGCAACTGGAATATTCCGGGATCAGCATGACAAGTGTAAGTTGAATTATTCATGCTCCCTGAAAAAAAATCTAGGGAGCATAATATCGCTACGCTGTCCGTCTGTCCACAGCCAGACTTCAGCAACCCTTGGACTAAATTCAATGAAACATTGCATGATAACTCCATGGAATATTTCTTAGAGACTGTATTGTCGTTTCTCAATTTGAGGCTTCGTCACAGAAAACCAACACTTATTCGGGCAGCATAACCTGTCTAAGACAGCTCTTATTTTGTTTTCAGTTAGAATTAAAGAAGACAGTATTAGACCGGATGGTGCATGTGTTCAGTTGTGGCTGTGTAATACCTGTGGTTACATATATCAGGGACTGTCATGTAAAACAAGACACAGATATCTCCCTCATTAGACATTTTGTTTCAGAGGTAACATATCATATATGTACATCTTTCTGTACTAAGTTCAATACTCAACGTCAAGCTCAATTTTTAAAAGTGTGATAAGGATCTATAAAATAATAATCATTTCTAAGTGTAGCTTTCTTGTTTCACAAACACAACTTATTCCCCCCCCCCCCCCCCCCCCTACCCCTTTATCTGTAACTCTGTAATGTTGCATCTATTTGCAGGTGTTAGACGTTATAGCTCCTCCCTACACAGCCGAGTTTGTCCATTTGTTTTTACCCCTGATAGAGAATGACGGGATCACGGGGACACTTAGAACTGATGATGGCAATGACCCGGTCTCTGAGTTCATTTGTAAGTGTCATGGTAACATTTTTAACCCATTAGCAAACAACAAAATTTTAAGCTTTTCCAAATTGAAAGAGGTTGCAGACTACATTTTGAACATGATGAAATTTCAAGGTTTTTAAGTAGAAAACATTTTTGGAAATGAGGAAACTGCTTGTCACAAGCAATTTCTTCATTTTCCACAACATGTTCTAAAAGCCTTTGTCTTGTGGGGAGTCAAAAGGCGTCATTATGTTGAAATGGTTTTGTGGGACATCAAATCCTTGAAGCTGAGTGAGATGATAATCTGGATAGCTCTGTCAATAGCGTCAGAATCTATCAGTTTTGGTGCTGTAGTTTTCAACCCTGGCTCAGCCAATATCTTCTCTGACATTTGACAGAAGTCATTAATCAAGATGGCAGCTCGAATAGGATAATATGGTAGTATTGGTAAGAAAGATGCAAATAGACCGAGAATAGTTACTCCAGCTGCTTTTACCAGAGCAGTTGAAAGTGATCATGTGCTTCATTTTGAGGGATCAGAGTAACAGAAAAGGATTGGCTACTGTATCTGTGATTGAATTTTCTAAACCTTATGTTTGGTGGTTCTTTTTAATTGCTGTTTCTAATTAATGAATCACAATTTGAAAACCATAGAGATTACCCAATAAATATTGTCTTCAACACATTTGAAGTTGAACAATTCTGTCATATTTTTGTTTTGAAAATGGCTAGTACTTTCCTAAACAATGACACTCCTAATTGAAAAAAAAAAATCGGAAAATATTGAGGCTAAAGAAGAAAATGTTGATAATCAGCATTCTCACCCTTTTTATCAATATTTTGTTTACTATAGCATACAAAATTGATGCTCATGGTAACATATATCTTGCCATCTGCAGCACCTTTGAATTTAAAGTACACGGAAGTGTTGTCATTTGGAAGGGTTAACTCTTTTCGAAACAACAAAACTTTTGGCTGGTCCAATTTAAAACCTGCTGCAGACAGCAAAATATGTGTCACTCAGAGTAAAATTTGTGAATAGTATAGCACAAATATTTTGAGGCAAAACAAAAAAAATGCTGATAATGAGCATTTTCTTCTTTTGTCCCAATGTTTTCATGAGCAGTTTCTAATGGAGACATCAAACAGATCTTGTTTGGAAAAGGATTAAACTTATTATTCATTCTCTATTGCAGGTCATTGCAAAGCCAACTATGTCACAACCTGAAGGAAAGCCTGTGCTGATTCAGAGTTCAAAAATATTCTTATGGTGCGTGGTGCAAACACTAAATGATCTCCATTCGTTAGAACAGAAGAGCATGCAGGATGTGCTGGCTTCGTAATCATGTCTAGATTAGTGAACAGGAGTTAAAAACAGTAAACGGTTATTGATCAAAATGTCCTTTCCCAAATAAGCCCTGGTTTTTATGGTTGTAAATAATTCTAGAATAGATTAGAAACTCATGAAGATAAAGAAGAAAATGCTGATGATCAGCATTTTATTCGTTTCATGCTAGGATTTCCATATTAGTGGTCAACATTCAGTTTCCAGTAATACTTTTATCTCCTGAATTACTTTTCAATTCAGACCAGTCTATGATGTTGTTTGGGAATTGGTATATCAGGGTTTTCCCTGGATCTTGTAAAGAAGGAGTCCTTGGGACTCTCAGCTATAATTTTTGAGAGTCCTTGTGTTAATTTTAAGAGTCCTATCTTGGAAAATCAGTTAACTATAAAAACCAAAATATTGGCCATATTTAAAAAGACAGGAGCAAATGCAGCATTTATAGTATTTTGTTTTCTAGGTTTAACAAAATATAGGCATCCAGCCTGTCAAAGGGTTTTTATTGAACAAAATGGTGGAATCATTCTGAATATCAAATTTAATTCATAAGTTAACTATTCATTCATATATTATAACCAGTCAGATGTAACAAACAGAAGTGGAACTGTCTACTAAACAGCAATAGATCTATTAGTAATTACATATTCTATAATGAATTACTTTATGACTACAAAGAACATTTAGGGCTGGAATTTGATGATTCAGAGTTCCAATCCTACCCAGAAAACAGGAATATGTTTGGATTTTTGTATAACACTTTCACAGTCTGGAAGTAGTGTTGATTTTATCAAATCTGGTAATAATTAGGAAAAGTCACAGAAAAGTACAAAACAATTTGGGTACAAATCCCTTCTACCCCCCCCCCCCCCGCCTCCATGAGTATTTCTTATTGTAAGTAATAAAAACGGAACCTTATGCAAGCGTCTGTCAAGAATAGTAATGATGTCATGCTCATAATGTCTGCTTAAAAAACTTCTACATGAATGTTTAGCAGGTGTAATTTCTTCAAACTAGACGATCACTACACTTCAAGTAAGCTAGTACTTGTACTTTTATTTGGGAGTCCCATGGGACGGACAGACTATATTTTTAAGAGTCCTGAACACAATTTTGAGAGTCTAGGACGCAATATCCTGCGTCCGGGAAAACCCTGGTATATCAAAACTTATGATGCTTTGGTGCAGATGATAAAATGAGCACCTATTTTGAAAATATGCCCTTGTGGCTTATGAGGTCTTAGTGAATCCTGATCAGCTTATGCTAGTCTGATTGGAACAATAATTACAGTTATTACAGGACTTGGAGAAGTAAAACCAGAACAAAATGGACCATGATCAGACTGAGCATATGCACAGACTGATCTTAATCCATGATGGTCTATAATGTCATAAGATTCTGACTAATTGGTGAGCAAAAGTCTAACCACTGTTTGACGTCCCATAACATGAATGTTTTGGAAATCATTGTGGTAAATAAAATTGCTTATGACTTGCAATTTCTTGATTTCCCACAGTGTTTTCTACATAGAGAGACAAACAAATTCAATTGTTACAGCATTTATTAAAGTTGTTAGTAAGAGATGTTGATGCAAAAATGTTGAATTTTTGAGAGACCAAAATGACCAAATTACAGCATGATGAAAAGGTGGATGTTTGTTTGTATTTTATCTATTTGGATAAAGTCTCATCTGTTATACTGTAGAAGGTGGTTAATCCTTTCCCAAACAAGATCTTGTTTTGATGTCCCTATTAGAACAGGCCTGGGAAACATTGAGACAAAAGAAGAAACTGCTGAAAACCAACAGTTGCTCCTTTAGTCTCAATATTTTCTGTGCTATATTATACAAAAATTATATCTTTAACAACATCCATTTTGTTGTCTGCAGCAGCTTTCAAATGGGACTGCACTAAAATTTTCTTGTTTGGGAATGGGTATAACTAGCAGCCTTTTGCTTTTTAGCGAGCCGGGACTTTAAGTCTGGGAAGCTAATGTCACAGCCCTAGTGTCGGTGTCACGTCCTGTCTTCACTTGAAAAAAAAAATTAACCTGGTCTATATCCTGGGCACTATTTGAGATACAGCCTTGATATTTCACACATGGATACCACCTGCCAAGACCTTTCATTTGGGACCATGACCTTTGACCTAGTGACCTTTTTCTAAAAAACCTAAACTTGGCCAATATTTTATGCACAATTAATGATAGAGCTTTGATATTTCACACATGGATACCTGCCGAAACCTTTCATGTGGAACCGTGACATTTTTCCTTGTGACCTTGATCTTGGAGTTTGACCTACTTTTAAAAACTTTAACCTGGCCTATATCTCATGCACTATTATAGAAAGAGCCTTGATATTTCACGTATTATGAATACCTCATGACCTTGACCCCATGACCTTTGACCTAGTGACCTTGACCTTGCAACAAGCTTTCTTATGTGCAAGCAACGTTTTCCTCGGACAACTCTTGTTAGGCATTCCATGCCTCATTAGACACCAAACACTCTGTGTCATCTGTAGCTACGGAAATTGCTGATAGTATCCCTTGTCTATCTCCATTGCCATGGATGACGCCTAGAATTTGAAGAGGAGTACTATCGTCAATTTCCGTTGCAACGGATGATGCCCAAATTGCACAAAGTGTTTGGTATCTAATGATGATTGGAATACCTTAAGTGCTGCATATCCAACAGTCCAGTCCCTTTACCCTTTTCCAGACAAGACCTGAGAGAGCAAGATTTCTTAAGATATCTTGAGATTTCTTAAGATATTGCAGGATAAAGCGTTCTTTAGAGCTAGATTTTTAAGACACTCTGTAGGCGCCATTACCCTATCTTTCTTCAAAATCCATTTTTAGCTCCACTGGCCGACAGGCCAGCGGGCTATTGTCATGGCGCTGTGTCCGTCGTGCGTCCGTCCGTAAATTTTTCCTTTAAAAATCTTCTTCTCAAAAACTACCAGCTGGATTTCAACCAAACTTCACAGGAATGATCCTTGGGTGACCCTCTCTCAGATTCCTTCAAAGAATTCTGATTGAAGTAAAAAGTCTGGAGTTATCTGTCCTTGAATGTCAAAAATGGCCGTTTTGAATTTATTTTCACTCTAGCAACTACAAATATTGACCAATCAAGACAAAACTTGGACAGAATGATGATGACTATAAGATCTTGCCTTGGTATAATTTTCAGCCTGATCTGAATTTTACATCATGAGTTATGTGCCCTTGAAATTGACAAATTTGCCATTTTCGGCTATATTTTGACTTTGTTTTCACTTCAGCAACTACAAATATTAACCAATCAACACAAAATTTGGACAGAATAATGTTGACTATAAGATCTTGCTTGGGTGTAATTATACCCCCCACCTACGAAGTAGAGGGGGGTATATTGGTTTCACCATGTCTGTCTGTCAGTCCGTCCGTCCATCCGTCCGTAGACTTTTTCGTTTCCGTGCTCTAACTCAAGAACGGTTTGACCTAGGATCATGAAACTTTACACAGTTGTTGCCCTTGACCCAAGGAGGTGCCCTATTGTTTTTGGGTCACCAAGGTCAAAGGTCAAAGTCACAATCAGACTTTGTTTAAAATCTGTTTCCGTGCTCTAAGTCAAGAACCGGTTGACCTACAGCACTTTTTCAGTGACAAGGCGCTAGTGGGGGGTATTTGTCCGCTTTGCGACAGTTCTAGTTTTCAGCTAGATCTGAATCTTACATCATGAGTTATATGCCCTTGAATTTGATAAAATTGCCATTTTGGGCATTATTTTGACTTTGTTTTCCCTCTAGCAACTACAAATATTGACCAATCAAGACAAAACTTGTACAGAATGATGGTGACTATAAGATCTTACCTTGGTATATCTTTCAGCTTGATCTGAATTTTACATCATGAGTTACATGCCCTTGAAATTGACAAAATTGCCGTTTTTGGCTCTATTTTGACTTTATTCTTACTCTAGCAACTACATACATTGACTAAACAAGACAAAACTTGTACAGAATGTTGGTGACCATAAGATCTTGCATTGGTGTAATTTTCAGCTTGATTTGAATTTTACATCATGAGTTATGTGCCCTTGAAATTAACAAAATTGCCATTTTTGGCTCTATTTTGACTTTGTTTTCACTCTTGCAACTACAAATATTGACTTATCAAGACAAAATTGTACAGAATGTTGGTAACTATAAGATTTTGCTTTGGTATAATTTTCAGCTTGATCTGAACTTTATGTCACATGTTAAGTGCCCTTGAAATTGACAAAATTGCCATTTTTGGCTCTATTTTCACTTTTACAACCATTAGTATTAATTAATTAATACAATTACTTTCACATAATTTTACTGACCATAAGATCTTACTTGCTTGAAATGTTCACCTTGCTTGTTTGTGCAGCCTGAACCTTTGAAATTTCATTCAACAAGACAAACAATCAGGCCTGTGGAGCGCTTCCAGACCGCCAGGGCTGTCTAGTTATACCCCCCCACAACGAAGTTATGGGGGTATACTGGAATCAGGTTTTCCATCCGTCTGTCTGTCTGTCCCTCGGTGGACATAATTTTGTGTTCTCTTCTCCTCCCACAGTTTTTGATCAATTTTGCTGAAATTTTATCAGGTTATTTCCTATCATATGAAGTTAGGCACCTGCAATTTTCATCTTCACATCTTGATCCAGTCATTAGTGTCGGAGTTATGCCACTTTGAACTTTTTAATGGGGAGGGGGGGTGGGGAGGAGTAGTCAAAATTTTGTTTCCATGCTCTAACTCGAGAACCGTTTGACCTAGGATCATGAAACTTTACACAGTTGTTGCCCATGACCCAAGGAGGTGCCCTATTATTTTTGGGTCACCAAGGTCAAAGGTCAAGGTCACAATTGGACTTTGTTTAAAATCCATTTCCGTGCTCTAAGTCAAGAACCTTTTGACCTATAGCACTTTTTCAGTGACAAGGCCCAAGTGGGGGGTATTTGTTCGCTTTGTGACAGTTCTAGTCAACTCTGTAGAACTAATGTAAGGAAAAATTGACCCTAGTTGTTCTGAATGCTCTATACTTTACACAAATGACGTTATGATGACGCCATTTGTATAAAGTATAGAAAATTCAGAATGCATGGGTCAGAATCTCGTATATCATAAGAAATCTTAAAAGATCTCGCCCTAAAGAACGCGCCTCTGTTTTGATGTCCTTTACTAAAAGGGCTTTGGGAAAATATTGAGGCAAAGGAAGAAAATGCTGATAACCAGCATTGTCTGACTCTACCTCAATATTTTCTGAGCTAAATTGTACATCTTTATCAGCTTCTGTAATGTCCTTCCCAGCAGCTTTGAGAACAATGGTATGTTTAGTTGTTTGGGTGTCCATTTTTTCGAAACTTTGCCTTGATACTTGGCCTCGGCTGACAACCTTTACTTAAGTATCACAGCTACGGCCTTAGCGCAGTTGGTAGCACATCTGCCTCTCATTCCAGAGGTCCCGGGTTCAATACCTGGCTGCAGTAAATACTCTTTCTGACAAAAATGTCACCCATCAATGGTTTGATATCGTGAACCTATGTGGGGGAGCAGCTGGAGGCTCCATGTTGTGGTAGTACTTGTATGAGAAACAACAGGAATCCATGGTTAGGTGCTCCAGCCGCTGCAATATGACCTTAGCAGCTGAAAATGGCCTAAAACCCTAATAAACCAAACTTTAGTATCACAGGAAAGGTTTTGTTGTGCAACATTGTAGTACAATATGCAAATGAGGTAGACCGTCGAATTTATGTAGGATGGTTTGTTATAGTATATAGCAGGAAATAAACACCTCTCGGTGTGAGCTTAAGCTTTGCATCAACGGGTTTGTTTCTTGCTCTGAGCCTCCGCATGTTACAGTGGCAAAAAAACTTGTCCAATAGTAAAAGCCGTATCAGAAACAAATCAAAAAAGTATGGCAAATGTTAAAGTATTTGCAGTCAAAACAAGAGCTGTCAGAGGACAGCAAAGAGTGATAATCAAGTGCTGGATGGTGAATAAACTATATTTTAAGTCCAAAAAGAGTTAACCTGTTCCCACACATTGACTCCCCAAAAGAAACAGATTTTGAAAACTTTGTGGGAAACTAAGAACAATATTTTCTAGTATTCTACCAATAAACACCAAAATATACTGAGAGGCAAAAGAAAGTATACAGTTTTTGTTTGTCAATATCTCTCTTAATTTTCATCATATCTACTCAAAATTTTGTAAAATTTATTTCTACCCATTAACTAATAATACGGTGTCGATAAATTTCACATGAAATTGCTTGACTATCCATACTTTTGCTACATGCTGATTTTGCAAACTTTGCATGTGCGAGTTAGTGGAGCATCAAATATTTCAAATTTCTTTATTCGTTATCACAACAAATCACAAGCTTAAATTTTCTCTAACATTATAACATAATTCTCGTTGGCTGGTAGAAATCGATCAATATTCTACTTTTTGGCATTGGGGCCCATTTTTCTATGTCACAGCTTACTATGAAAGAAATGTGACACTATAAACCCTTATTCGGGTAGCTAGGAACATTATGTGCAAATTTGGTCAAAATCCGTCTTTAAATTTAGAAGTACTTATGTCGGATAACTTGTTTACATCAAGGCACCTTTTGCCATGACGCATCGTTAGATGGAAAAGCACTAACAATTTACGCATGGTCCTAGGTGACTGGGTACTTTCCGTGAACATTCTATCCAAATCCGTTCAGAAATGTAGGGGTTGTGTCGATGTGAATATTTGCATTAATTGATTAAGTCCCCTTTTTCGATGGCGCTGTGCGATATGAAAACAACTTTGCAACGGAAGGAAGGACAGACAAACTGGTAGGCGGAGAAGGTTACATCAATAAATGTTCACATTTGGTGGCATTTAAAAATCTTATATAATATAGTCTATTAATCGTCTTCTCGGAAAACGTGAAAGCACTAGGGTGTATACTTATTTTTGCCTCTCAGTATATTATCTCATTCAATTGAAATTGTTGTCTGCAACATCTTTGAATTTTTACTGTCTGTTACTGGGTTAAACACCCCTAAATTAAATGTCAGAGTAATGAATCTTTGTCTAGAGACCGTTATCATGGTCACAGTGCAAAGTTTCAGAGCAATAGCACCAGTAGAAACAGATAAGAAACATGAAACCTTTACCAAAGCATTGCGCTGACGCCAACACCGCTGCTGATGCAGATGCCAGGTGACTAGAATACCTTTGATTTATTGGGATTTTACGCTGTTTTCAACTGCTATGGTCATATAGCGGCGGCTGACTAGAATAGCCCCCATTATTCTAAGAATTACCTCTTTAATTAGAAACTCACAGATTGATTGATTCAGGATTGATCAGTGTTTAAGGCCTCTTTCAACTGCTATGATCATTATTATATTGTTGCTGCAGCTGGAGCACCTAATCATGGATTCCTGTCATTTCTCACAGCAGTACTACTACAACACCCTTACTGAGCCTCCAGCTGCTCGCGATAATCAAACCATTCATTGGTGGGTGACAATTTGTCAGAAAAGATGTTTGCAGCAGCCAGGAATCAAACCCTGGACCTCATGAGTGAGTCTGATGCACTACTAACTGCACTATGGCCAAGACCACATAGACTAACAGAACAAAATTTAATACAATATGGCCCAAAATCTATCAATGGGGTGGCATGAAAAGCAAATAAACTTCTAGAAGACTGGATATAGAAAACATTGTAGTATATTTATTTAAATTGATCGAGAAAAAATATTAAATAACGAATCATACAGTAATAAAACAAACATATACACATATTGTGTGCAAGTATCTTGTAAAATGGCCTTTATAGCATCTTAGACTACCACGTTTCCATATTAGCCTATGTATTTGTGCAGTCACATGGAAATCAAATCTACAGTCGAAGCGTTGCCTTAGGAAATGAAGAAACTGTTACAAAACAGCATAGATCTTGTAAAGACTGTATATGCACAGGCTCATCTGGATCCTTTTTAGCGAGCCGGGACTTTATGTCCGGGGAGCTAATGTCACAGCCCTAGTGTCGGCGTCGCGTCCCGTCGCGTCTTCACTTGAAAAACTTTAACCTGGTCTATATCTCAGGCACTATTAGAGATACAGCCTTGATATTTCATACATGGATACATCTCTACAAGACCTTTCATTTGTGACCATGACCTTTGACCTAGTGACCTTGACCTTGGAGTTTGACCTACTTTTGAAAAACTTTAACCTGGCCTATATCTCATGCACTATTATTGATAGAGCCTTGAAGTGAAGACGGGGCGGGACGCAACACCAACGCCGACACTAGGGCTGTGGCATTAGCTCCCCGGACATAAAGTCCCGGCTCGCTAAAAATGCCATAATTACAGCTTACTCAAGCTCCACTTACATTATTTTTCAACATAGCAAATGATATATTTTGACTTGTCATTAAAACATTTTCGTATTCACAACTATCAGTTATGTTCATTTTGACTTCTTAAAGCGAATGTCATGCAATTTATTAGATTCAAATTTCAAAACAATCTGTGATGAGCTTAAAGAAGTTGGGAGCTTTTAACCCTTTACCAAACAAAACCTGGTTTTGACATCCCTAATAGAAAAAGTTTTTGAAAACATTGAAACAAAAGAAGAAACTGCTGATAACCAGCAGTTTCTCCTTTTGTCTCAATATTTTCAATGCCATATTTTACACTTCTCATATCTTTAATAGATTCATTTTGTCATTTGTAGTAGTTTTTGAAGTGGATCACCCTAAAATTGTGTCGTTTGGGAAAGGGTTAATCCTTTCTCTTCAAACACAATTAATCGATTTTACACAGCAAAATTTTAGACCAATCGAAATTCAAATATGATGAAGATGACAATGTCAAACAAATGATATTTTACATATTTTTTCTTTGAGGTAGAAAACATTGTGGGAAATGAAGAAATTGCTTGTCACATTTCTTTATTTTCCACAATGTTTTTTTAAGGGTCCTTTTTTCAAGGGTGTCAAAAGATGTGTCACTGTGAGTTAATGGGTTAAAATAAAAAGTATCAAGATTACAATAGTAACACTATGTGCCCAGAAATAAAAACAAAACATGGATCATAAAACAAAATTGAAATAATCGGCCAGATGCTAAAAGAGACCTTTGAAGTTTGAAACATATTGACCCTAGTGACTAGGATCATGTATATTATTATCTAGCTACTTTTGAGCCGGAATCTGGAAAAACGTCCCTTATAGCATTTGAGACAGCCATACTTCAAGACCAGTCAGTGCCTAAATGCAGACCGGTAGAAAACCATGCTGCTCTTTTACAATTGCTATAGGTCATAAAGAAGCTATTAGAGAACAACATGGATCCTGATCAGACTGTGCGTATGCACAGGCTGGTCTGGATCCAGGTTGTTCTCAAATGCCATAAAGGACGTTTTTCCAGATCCTGGCTTGTTTTATTTTCCAGATTCGACATCCTGTTGAAATCTGAAAAATCTGATCCGTTTCTCTAAATTTGGTTTTCTTGACTTCCCAGAAGGTCCCTTTTAACATGACAGGTCACATAATATTTATGACAAAATGAAATTCATAAACCACACACTGGACATATGTTCTTAATCGCCATTTTTCAAGACAGACTTTTTATGTAAACAAACAAGAGCTGTCTCAGGACAGCCAAGCGTGATCTTTGTCTAGAGTCTAGAGGCTAATATTATGGTCACAGAAGCATGTGCAAAGTTTAAAAGCTATAGCAATTACAGGAAAAAGTTATCACAGATATATGCAAGTTGCACGTAAACACATTAACCAAAAGTTTCTATAGTGTATCAGCTATAACTGTAGACTTGTATGCAAACACTGAAAAAGAATACATAGTTTTAACATTTACCAAACCATTTATCGTGAGCTATACGAGCAAATTAAAGGTCAATTACGACCAAATGAAAGGATTTTCAGGTTTTCTCATAAATCGTTTGAAAATGGGTTTCAGCATAATGCATAGACGGTCATTTCACAATCGAAAACGTTTACGCGTTGATCACAGCAGTCAAGATATTGGATTTTTTGACCGCGATAAAATGTCATGATCGCACATGCGATTTGTTTATTTATGTGGTGACGTATCACGAGTTTTCCTTTTTAAGGTAAAATGTTTTCATAGATCCTCGAGGATGCCTGATGCCCCACGAGATACATGTTTTAGTGGGCGGGCGTTGAGCGTCACATGCCTCTCTGTGCAGTATACCGTTGCATATGACCAAATTCGTATATCAACACAGGTCAAGCAAGTGTACTTTCCATGCGGTCTTTGTTTACCCTTTTATTATTGCTTGTATTCAAATGAAATTCCTTTTTTTTTCCTTTCTCAATAACTTCTATATTGAATTTTATCATTTAGAACAGATCTTGATCAGCATATCTAATATTTTTCGAGTTTAAAGGGGTAATATATGTGCAACTGGCATAAATGACGACGGTGATCAACAAATGCTGTTTTTGTTTTTGAACGCCAATGACGTCTCATGTTGACATGTATCAAGAACAATCACCCTAGTCGGTTTTTTAAATAGGTCAGTTGTCTACATGTCCTTTCTAATTAACCTGAGGGGTAAATTTTAAACAGGAATCGTGAAAAATGTTGTTTTTAGCTACTTTTCACAATATAAAAATAAAGTATAGGTCATAGTTGACCTTTAATGTCCTAACTCGTTTATTCTCAAAAGAGGAAGTGTTTGTGTTGGGTCATTTTTCAACAACAATTAGTACAGTGTTTGTATACAAGTCTACAGTAAACAAGAGTGCCATGGTCACAATATACGCCGCCCCAGGGACTAAGTTTTAAGGGGGCATAACTCAGGCAAAAATCAATGAACCATAAAATCCTTCCTTCATGCACATCTACCAATTGAGGTGATAACATTGACCAAGTTTGAAGAAGATCCAGCCAGAAACTTAGGAGTTGCGTTGACAAGAAAAGTGGACGTACGTACGTACGTACGGACGGACGGACAGACGGAGAAGATGACGCCAATATACGTCCGCCTCCGGCGGTGTATAAAAACTAGAACTGTCGCAAAGCGGACGAATACCCCCCACTAGGGCCTTGCCACTGAAAAAGTGCTATCGGTCAAAATGTTCTTGACTTAGAGCATGGAAACGGATTTTAAACAAAGTCCAACTGTGACCTTGACCTTTGACCTTGGTGACCCCAAAACAGTAGGGCACCTTCATTGGTCATGGGCAACAACTGTGTAAAGTTTCGTGATCCTAGGTCAACCGGTTCTCAAGTTAGAACACAGAAACGAAATTGTAAATTTTGACTACTCCCCCCCCCCCCCCCCCCCCCCCCCCCCCATAATAAAAACTTCAAAGTGGCATAACTCTGAAACTAATGACTGGGTCAAGATGAAAATTGCAGGTGCACAACTTTATATGATAGGGAACATCCTGATAAAATTTCAGAACAAGAATTGTCCGCGGACAATAAAGCTCGCCCAAACGAGAGCTTGTCACAAAGAAAAGTCATTTCCTATGTCAAGATAAAAAGGTCATGGCCCAAAATGAAATTTTGTAAAAGTAGGTCAAGCTCCATGGTCAACGTCACAAGGTCACAGGTCATGGTCAAATGTGAACTGTGTTGGAATGAGGTGTCCGTGTGTGAAATATCAAGGCTGTAGGTGTAAAAGGACATGAGTTATAGGCCAAGTTAAAGTTTTTTGAAAGTAGGTCAAACTCCAAGGTCAAGGTACAAGGTCACCGTCAAATGTGAACGGAGTTGGTAGGAGGTGTCCATGTGTGAAATATCAAGGCTGTAGGTGCAAAAGGACATGAGATATAGGCCAGGTGAAAGTTTTTTAAAAGTAGGTCAAACTCCAAGGTCAAGGTCACCAGGTCCAAGGTCATGGTCAAATGTGAAAAGTGTTGGTAGGAGGTGTCATTGTGTGAAATATCAAGGCTGTAGGTGTAAAAGGACATGAGATAAAGGCCAGGTTAAAGTTTTTTAAAAGTAGGCCAAACTTCAAGGTCAAGGTCACCAGGTCCAAGGTCATGGTCAAATATGAAAGGTCTTGGTGGGAGGTGTCCATATGTGAAATATGAAGGCTGTAGGTGTAAAAGGACATGAGCTATAGGCAAGGTTAAAGTCTTTTTAAAGTAGGTCAAACTCCAAGGTCAAGGTCACAAGGTCCATGGTCATGGTCAAATGTGAATCATGTTGGTAGGAGGTGTCCATGTGTGAAATATCAAGGCTGTAGGTGTAAAAGGACATGAAATATAGGCCAGGTTAAAGTTTTTAAAAGAAGGTCAAACTCCAAGGTCAAGGTCACAAGGTCCAAGGTCATGGTCGAATGTGAATGGTGTTGGTAGGAGGAGTCCATATGTGAAATATCAAGGCTGTAGGTGTAAAAAGACATGAGATATAGGCCAGGTTAAAGTTTTTTAAAAGTAGGTCAAACTCCAAGGTCAAGGTCATGAGGTCAAAGGTCATGGTCAAATGGGAATGGTGTTGGTAGGAGGTGTCTATATGTGAAATATCAAGGCTGTATGTGCAATAGGGCATAAGATATAGGCCAGGTTAAAGTTTTTTTTAGGCCAGGTTAAAGTTTTTAAAAGTAGGTCAAACTCCAAGGTCAAGGTCACAAGGTCAAAGGTCATGGTCTCAAATGAAAGGTCTTGGTGAGAGGTATCCACATGTGAGATATGAAGGCTGTAGGTGTAATATGGCATGAGATATAGGCCAGGTTAAAGTTTTTTAAAACGGTCAAAAAGTGGGTCAAACTCCAAGGTCACAAGGTCAAAGGTCAAGGTCTCAAATTAAAGGTCTTGGTTAGAGGTACCCACAGGTGAAATATGAAGGCTGTATCTCTAACAGGGCATGAGATATGGGCCAGGTTAAAGTTTTTGCGGACGCTGACGCCGACGCCGACATCCGGGGGTATGACAATAGCTCTTCCGAGACTATCGTCCCGGGCGAGCTAAAAATTGGTCAATAACTGTGGGAGAAGAAGAGGACACAAGATTATGTCCACGGACGGACAGACGGACAACCTGATTCCAGTATACCCCCCCATAACTTTGTTGTGGGGGGTATAATAAACTTTGAGTTGTAAGTCTAAAAGGGGTAAGAATTCCACTACATTAGTGATTACAAGTAAGATTGATGGATCTTTGCCTAGAGGCTGATATTATGGTCATAGAGGCATGTGCAAAGTTTAAGAGCAATAGCATTAGTAGAAACGGAGACTTGACAAACTTGCTTATGAAAACTTAACCAAAGCACTATGCCGACAACATCATCCGGATGATTAGAAAAGCCCCCTATTCTATGAATGGTTGCGCTAAAAAAGACGAGGTAGATCTGAGGTGCGTTCTTTAGAGCAAGATTTCTTGAAATATCTTGAGATTTCTTAAGACGTTTTAGGATAAAGTGTTCTTCTGAGCAAGATTTTTAAGAGGATCACTGGGAGCCGCCATTGCTCCATACCTCTTTCGGAACACCTCAGTAAATTCTGTAGAATCTATATGGAAGAGAATTGACAGAGTTGTTCCGAATGCTTAATGATTCATAAACCGCGGAGTTCCAAATGCTCCGTACTTCATACAAATGACGTCATGATGACATCATTTTTTTATGAAGTATGGAACATTTGGAACACCTCGCTTATAATCTCGGTCTTATAAACGCTGTATCAAAAACATCTTAAGAAATCTTAAAAAATCTTGTTCTAAAGAACGCGCCTCAGTCTGGATTATATCATTTTTTGCACGTAACTTTTTGTCATCACTATCTCTCAATTTAACACTGTAACATCAAATTCAAACCATTAACTTATTTGTTTGTTGAGACTTCTTTATAAAACTGATTTATGCAAGTGGCGCACAATGGCATAAATCAAATTGCACAACCTTTACTCAAACATCAGTTCATATTGATACAACATACAGATTTCTCAGAGAAAAGCTAAAACAATGGGCTGGATGTTCTTGAGTGATATGGGTTGGGCTGTAGGTCCTATCGAATGTGATATCACCATGGATAAGGTACAAAATCTTGTTCTGTGCATAGTCCAAAATTGTCACAAATGGCTTTAGTAGTGGTAATCAGCATGAAACTGTTAACATATGGATTGGTCAAATATTTAGTTGTTTTGTGGAAAAGTGTTGATTCAAGATGACTAGAGCGGCCTGTAGCGCCATTCTTAACATCTCGTCACTGGTCAAGTATTTAGTTGTTTCATGGAAAAGTATTGATTCCAGATGACTCTAAAGAGGCCTGTTATGCCTGGACTGGTCCAGTATTTAGTTGTTTCACGCAAAAGTGTTTATTCAACATGACTCTAATGAGGCCTGTAGCGCCAATCTTAACATCTCATCATCATCTTGCTGGTAATCCTGCAACAAGAGTGTCTTACAATTTATCACATTCCCACACAATGAAATTTTTTTATGTCCCTCAAGAAAACGGTTTTAGGAAATATTGTAGAAAATGAAGAAATTGCTTATGACAAGCAATTTTTCATTTCCCACAATGTTTTCTACACAGAAAAACCAAAAGTAGAATTTCATTCAGTTTGAATTGTGGTCTGCAACACCTTTGAATATTGACGAGTCTAAAATTTCGCTATCTAGTAATGGGTTATGCTGCTTATTTCTGTTCCATTTGGACAATTGTTTGATGCCACACCACAAAGAGAATTACGACACAAGTTATGTCGCTGTGTCGGAATTTTCTTTTGTTTTTGAATGGGACAGCATTCTGTTGAAAATAGCGACATCCAAATATCATCAAGCGAATTTGCATCAGAGCAGACTGGGATTGCCCGAAGTGTTCTGCGGGTACGGACTAAAACATAAATGAAAGGAGTCTATTGATGTCTGCAACATCTTTGAATTTGGACAAGTCTAAAATTTTGCTGTCTGGTAATGGGTTAACGCTAAATATATATCCAACAGAATCATACATACCACAAAAGTGTCATACTCAAATTTATGTCTCATGTTTAGATGGTGTATAAAGTTGCTGCTTAACTGGTTCTTATCTCCCCAAGGCATTGATGCACAGATTGGGCAAACCTGAAACAGCAAAATATTACAATTTGTCTCTATTCACATACCATTAACATTTTTCACAAGAGAACCTGGGGCCAATATCTCCACAATGGTAAATTTGTCATACATGATCATTGATACATGTAATATGGGCCCCTAATTTTTGACATCCCTGGTAGAAATAGTTTGGTTAAACTTTCATACATGGGGAGAACATTTTCTCCTTTGTGCCTTAATACCGTAATTATTCTAATAAACGTCTGGGCGTTTATTTGAAAAGTGCTCCATAAAAAAGTTAGGGGTGGGCGTTCATTAGAGGTATTCTAATTTTGTTAGTTAAAACATGCGAATCAAATGTCAATTCATGGACTAGAAGTTAATCAAGTAAAAGTTTGAAAAGTTTCGTTACAAGGACTCTAAAATGCAATTTTTGGATGAAATTCCCTCATAGTAAATAGATTGGGGGACAGGAAATCCTCTCGTTCATTGCTTTTAGAAGTGATCTTTTGTTTATGACTTACATTGTTTTAATCCGGAATCGGGGATGGGCGTTTATTAGAAATACCCTTTTCTTCTTAAATTGTGCTTGAGATATGCAGATTTTCTGCTGAGATTTGGGGGCTGGGCGTTTATTAGAATATGGGTGTTTATTAGAATAAATACGGCGTTTTTTTCTGTGCTACATTGTACACAAATCAACATCTACTTTGTCATCTGCAGCAGATATCAAAATGGAACACACTAACTTTTTGGTTTGGAAAAGGTTTGAAATGTTAATCTTCATGTTATTTTGGAAAGGATTAAAATGCACATTAATTACATACTGTAAAAGGCTATATATTCGCTAATTTTCGCGAGTGGATAACCTGGCGAATTCATCAATTTCGTCAATATATAGCCTCAAGAATGCCAGAGATTATCGAAGGTTGCTCAGATACCGGAACCTTCCGATAATTTACATGTACACTGAAGACACTTCAATATCGGTAATTTTCATTGTTAACCCATTACCTCACAGTGACGCCTTTTGACTCCCCACAAGATAAAGGCTTTAGAAAACATTGTGGAAAATGAAGAAATTGCTTGTTGCAAGCAATTTCTTCATTTCCCACAATGTTTTCTATACAAAATGACCAAAAATGTAAAATTTTATTCACTTGAATTTGTTGTCTGCAACATCTTTGAATTTGGACTAGTTTGAAATTTCGTTGTCCGGTAATGGGTTAATATTTGAGGAAAAATGAATATCATATACATGTATATTAACCCTTTCCCAAACGACAAAATTTTAGGGTGATCCACTTCAAAAACTGCCACAAATGACAAAATGGAAGGTATTAAAGATAGAATTTGTGTAAAATATGACATAGAAAATATTGAGACAAAAGGAGAAACTGCTGGTCATCAGCAGTTTCTTCTTTTGTCGCAATGTTTTCCAAAGCCTATTCCACCAGGGACGTCAAAACCAGGTCTTGTTTGGGAGAGGGTTAAAATGATATACATTATTACATATATAGAGTATACAGTATTTGTTAAATTTGTTTTGTGATAACTTCTTACCTGTAAACAATTAATGGAAAGTAAGCCTACGGTTCCATCTAATGGACAAATAAAGAAGTCACATGTTTACCTTCAACTCTTATTCATAGGCTATACATGTAGGGACATTACCTGTGTTATCAGTTTAACAATTATAAGATGAAAATGTGTGAAAACAATCATATTTAAAGAGAAATTATATATCGGGTTTAAACAAACCTGAACAGAAAATAATGAATCAAAAATTTCCGAAAAACAACTTAGATTCACGATCTTTAAATCAAACACTAGCGAATTTATAAACTCGCTAATAAATCAGAGACAACAAAATTGTGAAATGTTGAGCTAGCGAAAATAAAAACTTTTACAGTACTCATGAATGTGTTTTCTGCCTTCTGCAGCAGCTTACAAATCCAAGCAGTTCATGTTGGTTACAATGGTCTACAAGAACGTTTTTTAATCACAGTTGTTTTGTATATTTGCAAAGGAAGCCACAATTTTGATGTCCCTTATGGTAAAACTATATACTATGACTATATAAACTGTATTCAAAAATTCCATACCACAGCTATAGGACCATGTTGGTGATTTTGATTACAATGTTCTAAAAGAGCTTTGTTATCAAAGTAAAGTTGTTTTGTTCAATCGCAAAAAAGCCCCGAATTCGATTTTGCTAATAGTAAAACTATAAATTAATATGACTTATAAAAAAGTTCTGTAAAATTACAGAATATAGACAAATTTTGTGCTAAAAATAGACTTGGTTTACCATTATGTTTTGATAAACCGTAGTGTTTTTATAAAATCTCGTAACTATGGCTTGAATAAAGCCGTAGTTATGAGATATTATAACAACACCAACAAAATACTATTTGATTGTCCAAAATTATGTCATGGTTAACTGGATAAAATCGTTCCGTATTACGTACCACAGCTATTGGATCATGCTGGTGATGTTGGTTACAATGGTCTACAAGAGCTTTATTATCAAAGTTGGATTGATCACAGTACGGACAGTGGAATGTTTGTCTGTTTGGCAGATCTCTGAAATACCAGAAAATATAGATGTATTATCCCATTACCAGACAGCAAAATTTAGTCCTGTCAAAAATCAAATATGTTACAGACGACAATTTAAAGCAGATGAAATTTTGCCTTTTTGGTCTTTTGATATAGAAAACATTGTAAGAAATAAAGAAATTGCTTGTCACAACCAATTTATTCATTTTCCATAATGTTTTCCAAGCCGCCATCTTGTAGGGCTTCAAAAGGCTTCATTGTGTTGGAACAGGTGTACATTTTCATAGACAACAACACCTCTTGACAAGCTCAAAGAAAAAATTTGGAAAACATTGAGGCAAAAGAAGAAATTGCTGAAAATCATCGCTTTCTCCTTTTGTCTAAATATTTTCAATGCTTTTATATTCACATCTCTTCTCTATTATGATCATAATTATCTCCTATCTTTATGAAAGTCCATTTTAGTTCTTCATAATCAAAGTTGACTTGGTCAAATTACTGAAACTGAAATGTTTGTTTTTTGGGCAGATCTCTGATAAACAAGAGGGCCATGATGGCCCTGTATCGCTCCACTGGCTTTTAGACTTTTAGACTACAAAATCTTCAAGGAATACAATAGAGGTCTATCCAAAGAAGATTCATTCTAGACCAGAATGAAATCCAATAAGTGATTATGGAGGAGAAATGTTTTTAAAATTTTCTTAAAATTTAATTACACTATGTTTCATATAGCGAAAAATAAGCCTAGCCCACAGCGGCCAAGTTTTTCATCCTTTCGTCAAGGAATTTGGAAGAGATTCATGCAAGGAATATTCCTGTGAAGTTTGGTTGAAATTGGTCCAGTAGTTTTGGAGAAGAAGATTGTTTAACGATTTTTCTAAATTTTAATTTAATTAAATTCATTAAAATTTAAGTTCTAGACAGATTTTTTTTGAAGAAATTAAGAAGAGATTAATGCAAGGAAGATTCCTGTGAAGTTTGGTTGAAATTAGTCCAGTAGCTTTGGAGATGATTTTTTTAAAAGATTTTTCGAAAATTTAATTTAATTTAATTAAAATTTAAGTTCTACACAGAATTTATTTTTTTGAAGGAATTAAGAAGATATTCATGCAAGGAAGATTTCTGTGAAGTTTGGTTGAAATTGGTCCAATAGTTTTCGAGAAGAAGAATTTTTAAAGATTTTTCAAAAATTTCAATCAATTACATTAATCAAAATTTAAGTTCTGCACGGATTTTATTCTTTTGAAGGAATTTGGTAGAGATTCATGCAAGGAAGATTTCTGTGAAGTTTGATTGAAATTGGTCCAATAGTTTTCGAGAAGAAGAATTTTAAAGATTTTTTGAAAATTTAATTTGATTAAATTAATTAAAATTCAAGTTCTGCACGGATTTTATTCTTTTGAAGGAATTTGGTAGAGATTCATGCAAGGAAGATTTCTGTGAAGTTTGGTTGAAATTGGTCCAGTAGTTTTGGAGAAGAAGAAATTTTAAAGATTTTTTGAAAATTTAATTCAATCAAATTAATTAAAATTCAAGTTCTGCACGGATTTTATTCTTTTGAAGGAATTTGGTAGAGATTCACGCAAGGTAGATTCCTGTGAAGTTTGGTTGAAATTGGTCCAGTAGTTTTGGAGAAGAAGATGTTTGAAAATTGTTTACGCACGGACGGACGCAACGGACTGACGCACGACGGACACAGGGCCATGACATAAGCCCCGCTGGCCTTCGGCCAGTGGAGCTAAAAATGAAATAAAGTACTGGATGTATTAACCCATTACCAGACGGCAAAATCTTAGGCTGTTCCAATTTGCTGTTGCAAATGACAATTTCAAGTGAATTTTACATATTTGTCTGTCTGTGTAGAAAA
Organism: Fragum sueziense; assembly: GCA_963680895.1. Lineage (NCBI taxonomy): Eukaryota > Metazoa > Mollusca > Bivalvia > Cardiida > Cardiidae > Fragum > Fragum sueziense. The sequence goes on from OY804599.1 coordinate 31,699,723, forward strand.
CATTGTAGGAAAGGAAGAAATTGCTTGCGACAAGCAATTTCTTCATTTCCACAATGTTTTCTAAAGCATTAATCTTAGGGGGACATAAAAAAGCGTCAATGTGTTCTAATGGGTTAAACTACTTACTTTGGTACATATTGAGTTGTTTCTTTTATGGGTTGAAAGAGACGAATAGTTCTGTCTATTTTTGAGCATGTGGCTTGATGATGTCTCATCTTTGTTACAGGAATCTGCAACAAACAACATGTGTTTGTGAAACACTAATATCCCTTTAAGGTTTACAACACATCATTAGATACCAAACACTTCATGCAACTTTTGGCATTAACCTAGACAAGGAAAATTGACAAGGGTATCCCTGGTAAATATCCATTGTCATGGATAATGCACAGAAATTGATTAAGGTGTACTATCGTCAATGACCGTTGCCACAGATCACATCCAAAGATGTCCAAAGTGTTTGGTATCTAATGATGGGTTGTAATCCTTAAAGCAAAATTGAGATTTAATTATCATGGCTTCAGGACAAGTATCATGGATTTACATGACACAACAATAATTGCAACAATCTTCATTTTTTTGCTAATATGTGGCAATCTGAATTTGAATTGAAGTAGGGAAGGTGAAAAAGGGCTAGCAATTTTCTGGATGTGATGGATCTGTTCAAAGCACCTGATAAAAAAAGTTATTGACAAGCAAACAAAATTTAGGTTACTTTAAATTGGAAGATGGCATGCATTTTCTGCGCTATTATTGCACACAAAGTCTGTTAACCCTTTCCCAAACAAGACCTGGTTTTGACGTCCCTATTAGAAAAGGCTTGGGAAAACATAGAAACAAAAGAAGAAACTGCTGATAACCAGCAGTTTCTCCTTTTGTTTCAATATTTTCTATGCCATATTTCACACAAATTTTATCTTAACAACTTCAATTTCGTCATTTTTAGGCAGTTTTTGAAGCAGACCATCCTAAATTGTTGTCGTTTGGGAAAGGGTTAATATGATATCCATATCCATTTTGTCATTTGCAGTATCTTTCACATTGGAACAGCTAGTCTATAAACCATAATCTATGTAGCCAAGAAATTATAATTGAGACAAAAGAAGATGCGGGTTATCAGCATTTTCTTCTTTTGCCTCAATGATTTACAAGCCTTTTTCAATTGGATAATCAAAGCCAGGTCTTGTTTAGGAAAGGAAAATGCCCTTTTCCAAACATAACCTGGTTTTAACATCCCTAAGAGAATAGGCTGAGAGAATACTGGTTTTGGAAAAACATTGAGGCAAGTGAAGAAAATGCTGATGTTCAGCATTTTCTTCTTTTGCCTGAATATTTTCTAGATTGCACTGGACACAAATCCAATCTTTGTCAACATCCATTTTGTTGTCTGAAGCAGCTGTCAAATTGGAAAGTATAAATAATTCTTGTCGTTTAGGATGCACTTGTTGCAAAAGGGTATAAAAGTCTCCTTATGTGAGCTATGAGATTTCACATTTTGAATACAAACAAGTCAACTGATCATGTGAAATGTGGTATTAAGATTAAGAAGCAGCAAAACAAACCAATACTCATGATGTATCCCATGCAAGCAGTACCTATAGGGTATGTGAATTTTGTGATGTGGCATACAAGAATGCACACTTTGCATTTATGGGTCCAAGTCACTGAGAATTTATAAGACTTACATACCCTATATTATAGGCTATAATGTAAATGAAACCATTTTTAATCTTGACCGGGGTTTTTGGCCAATACCCGTCATCAAGTTTGTGGCTACAATATTGCAGCTAGGGAAACACCTACCAGCTGATTACAAGCAGCACAAGTCAAGTGCTGATTTTTCATTAACATTTTCATTTGTTTATTTCGTATAACTCTGGACGGATCAAATCTCTGTCTACATAATGTACAGGTGGGGTCTGTGGTCCGTGTTAACTGCTTCACACATTCTGCACAAAATCTGGAACATATAATGTGATAACATTTAAGTACAAAAAAGGGGCATAATATATTTGTTTATTTCATATGACTCTGGATGGATCAAATCTCTGTCTACATAATGTACATAATTGGGTTTGTAGTCCGTGTTAACTGCTTCGCATATTCTGCACAAAATCTAAAACACATGGCATATCGTCGCTGTAAATGCAAAACCTCGTATGTCGATTGGTGCAATTTTCAAAGTACAAACCTGTGTGCCCAGTGTAGACGATTCTCAGAGGTTTTGAGATATTTTTATTGATCAGTATTATTGACACACTATTTGTGAACAATATGTCCAAATTTCAAGTAAGACATTTCAGTTTATGAAAAGTTATTACACTTTTTTCCCTCCCCTTTAAAAATTTCCAAAACCGAGATACAAGGTTTTGCATTTACAACGACGATATATATGATATAAGTCTCCTCAATTCTATTTAAACCATTACCAGATGGCAAAAATTTTACACTGGTTCAAATTCAAAGATGCTGCAAACGAAAATTTCAGATGAATAAAATCTTCTATTCTTTGGTCTAAGTCATGGGTAGAAAATATTGTGGGAAACACAAGTAACAAGTAAGTAACAAGTAACAAGAAATGAAGAAATTGCTTGTTACAAGCAATTTCTTCATTTACAACAATGTTTTGCTTTTAGCCTTTATCTTGCTGGGCGTCAAAAAGTGTCAGTGTGTGGTAATAGGTTAAAAGGGCATACATTTGTTTATTTCGTATAAAATCTCTGTCTACGTAATGTACATAATTGGGTATATTGCTTCACCAAGCAAGGATCCAGGTATTTTTCCCAGGGGGGGGTCAAACAATCTTTAACCTCTTTTTTCGCCAAATTACAGGGGTTCAGGCCTCCTGACACCCCTTCCCCCCTCGACCTGCATGCAGATACCATGAAGGACTAAATATAACAACAGTTTGTCGTGGCACACAGGGACGAATGACGCAGCTTATTTGGGACATAACCAGTATTATTTTTGATAACCCCTTAGTTTTTCGCCAAATTCCAGGGCAATTTCTTCATTTTCAACAATGTTTTCCTTTTAGCCTTTATCTTGCTGCAGGGCGTCAACTCAAAAAGTGTCAGTGTGTGTGTGGTATTGTGGTACTGGGTTAAAAAGACATATTTGTTTATTCTGCCTAGACAGAACAAATCTCTGTCTACATAATGTATACTCTAACTCCGTATTTTCGCCGACGTCACATTTTCGCGGTAGTCGGACGGAAATTAACTGGTTTTTTATGTAACGCGCCCTCTGTTAATCTGAAATACATGAGATGTGATTTATAAGTAAAAGGGTCATTACTGATAAGAATTTGACAGAAAGGATACAGTAATACATCATATTAGTCGAGCCAGTGCCCTAACCCAAGACTCCTGGACTTTGATTTTACAGACTGAATGATAAGCTATCTTGGCTTGACATGAGATAAATGAATGGGATTTGTGTCAGAACTATTCAGCCCAAATAGGGATATTATTTGATTGCAGCTGCAAAACTTGAAGTTTAGATGAACCCGAAGCCTCTTAAAACCATAGATATCGGATATCCATAGTTCTAAATGGATAAATTGGATTTGAAAAAAGCCAGAATGTACCCCCTCCAGTCCTCCTTTCTTTCACTTTTTGAGTTCTTAGTTTCAATCATGGTGAAATGACAGCTAATTCACTGCAATTTATTTACACATTCCTTGCCAGTAGAATCAAAAGAAGGTAAGATTTCTTACGTGTGATTATTCCCACACTGTACTGTGACTGGATTTTCAAAGATTTCAAGGCATATAGAGCATTTGAAGCTTTCATAAATTGCATTTTCGTTTTGAGCAGTAGCCATAATTTTTGACAGATCTCTATCCAATGAAGCATGAAGGTTTAATCTAACGGGGTAAAAGTTGACATCACACCGTAAAACGACACACCTCCACACTTTGCGCCAATCAAATTCATTGCACGTGCAAACCAGACCACACCCACAACAAGAAAAAAGAACCCGTGCAACAGTTGCACACTTCAACTTGATACAAGAAGGATGTTTTGAATTTTATTTATCTAAAATTGGTTTGTTCGATTTTAAAGCACAGAAGTCACTAAAAGAACATGCCCAAAATTTGATAAGATCTACAAAAAACAAGATGTCAGTTTATAAAAACGCATTCCAGCGGCTCCACAGGTATTGCACCCTTTAATACTTTTAATATTTCATCAGGTGCAATATTTCTCACTCTTATTTACGGGCGTGCAACCCTTTGTACAACTTGTTTACTTGTTTAGCCATATATTCGGATGACATATTTTCCGGATAGTGACTGACTCTTGGTGTTTGTTTCTAGGATAGACTAGATCAGACAAGGGAAAGACTTTAAAAATGTAAAGAGGAAAGAAGAAATTTTCTTCTTTTTCCCTAACATTTTCTGTAAATGCTTTACTTGCTTCTAAGATCTCTTAGGTGCTTTATGGCGGCGGCACGAAACTCCCAAATCAACCCAAATCTTCCCCCAAATCTACCCAAATCTTTCCAAAATCTAACCATATCCAATCAGGTTACCTCGAGTATTACACGCATTCTCAATAAAAGGGAGCCAATTAGTATTTTGGTTGTCGCCGTATATTTTCTAGAATATGGTCAGGCAGTATACTGAACTTTATGTCGTAGTTGATAGAGGGTCAATGGGTGGCTTTAATGAGAAACACTTTCTATCCCAGCCATACACCATATGTGATATATGCAAGCTAGAATACCCAAATTTGTAAGGTTCGTAACTGTCGCTGATTTAAATTACACATTTCAAAGTGACTTTGTTTTAAAACTTAGGTAATAAACCATAAACTGTGCACACCATTTCCATTGAGTATATATTGTGAGTCCGAAAACCGTATATATTTTGTTTTGTCTTCCAATTATAATAAAATATAGAGTTTTGAAAATTGTCGCCAAATATATAAATTTTGATATATTCTTTAGATTGGAGGGCACAATTCATAGCATAAAGGGGTAAAAACGTGAATGAAAGTAACATTTTGATAACAGATACACCGTTTTTACTGAAAATCAGCTCGATTTTGTTGTCATTTAAATGATACGGATATTATCGTTGGTTTACTAATTAATTTTATAGCGTAGATTTAAGGCAGTAAGGTTAGTTACCCACGTTTTCCGCATACACGAACGTCTATCACTTTAACTGTTGTATCATCGTAAATACTTTATTACTGTTAGAAAGTAAACATAAGATCAATTTACAAGTCTCTTGTAATAATCTCAAAATATGATATCAAAGTACAAATGTAAGGTTCGTTTTGTAAGGTTCGTTACTGAAAAATCATTTGAATCAGTAGTTTCCTATAAACATGCGAATGGTCATGATAATATTGAAAAACAGGGTCCTATTAGAAAGTACTAAATTGTATCCATCATTTTTTGGCTTCTCAAAACCATTATTTATCAAATAAACATGATTTTGTGCCCAGAATTTGAGTCCATGTATTTAAGACAAAGCAAGTTTCTGTTTATCTTAAATCTCAGGAAAATGATGGTGCATCATTAATTGAATATGTTTTGGTTGAAAAAAGATATTTATTTGTACCAAAGACAATTTAAGAGGTGAAAAGACGTCGAAAAATCAAATGTAAGGTTCGTTATTATAGTAACTAACCTTACTTGATTTTCATACTTTATATGCAGATTCATATCAACCTCAACTGTTTTTGCGAAATTATTTTCAATAGACTTATATCTTTCTTTTGAATTTTCTAATGTAAGACGCATGAAAATATTTCGTTTTTGTTAATATTCACCCCCAACAGGGTGCAATATATCATTTTAAAAGATATTCAATTGAAATGAATGGAAATCAAGATTTTAGCATCATACAGCTCTAAAGGCAAAATGTATTCGACTTTTTGACTAGAAACCGTAACATTTGAACACATCTTGTGTATATCTAAAATGATCTTGTATCCATTTCGGGTGAAGGTTTGACAAAGGATGTAACGAACCTTACCAAGACAATAAACACAATTTGTACCTTGGTTCTTACTATACTATATCTGTTGATTCGACGCAAATCAACCAAACAAAAATATGTTTTTGGATTATTTTTATCAGTTAAGACTATAAACATGTTTATTCAGTATACAAAGTATAGCCTTAAAAAGTAACGGATTTTTTAAAAACGGTTGTATAAAAAATATTTCAAATTAAACATTTCTTTTACAAAGTAGATATACTGTTTTCGTGGAAGTGCTTTTTGGCAATTCAGATATCTTGCTACATCTGATATCGGCGTGGTAAGGATATATTCAGTCCTTGCTATTTTTAATAACGTGTATTAAATAAATGAAAAAGAAACAATTCAAATTGAATTAAGGTTTAAGGTAGCGAACCTTACACAACGGGAATATGGCGTAAAATGGCTCGAATTCGGTACGTAAAGTGTTTATGGAATCAATTCTGTGACTTAATTTCAACTACACACCTTCCACAATTAAATCTGACTAGAAATTGTTTAGAATGAAGCTATGATTGCGCATAACCTAATTGGTGATACCGACATGTTATCTTTTCCGATACCATGATACAGTAAAGCCTGGTCATAAATACGTGAATTTGGAAACCTTATAATTTTCTCTATTAAGCATTAAAGATTATAAACCATATGAAACTTTATTTTCTTCAATTTCACGTTGCAAAATCTATGCAATTTTACTAGAATTCAACATTCTAGTAATAATAGTAAGGTTCGTTACTTTTGATATATAAGAATGAATTGTAAATAACTATTTTCATCATAGAAAAGGCCCTTCGATAAAGCCCACTTTTATTCTTATAATAACTGCAATAGAATTTCAACAAGAATCAAAACTATTTAATGCACCTTACATCATATACTGCAATTAAAAATGTTGCAGAAATTACACACTTACAGTTCGATCTATGTCTCTAAATAGGTAGTCTTTGGAATTGGATTGAAGAAGAATGAGTATTTAAACTGTTTGGGAATTAAGAATGTTCATAAATATTAATATATCATCTATTGATAGTAATCAATCATGTCCATGTACGTCGTCATATTGAAAAGTAACAAGAATTTAAAATTGACACTTCATTAGCAACGAACCTTTCACTAGTAAAAATGGTACTTTTATTGGGCTGATTGAAGATGCTGTATCTCGAGTATCGTCTAATTCATGTTGAAAATATTTTGCAGTTGCATCCTACAGATGTATGCCATGCTTTTTAACAAATCAAAGTCAAGTTTCTTCGATATCACTTTTTCGCTTTTTTCTAAATCCAAATGGCTCCTATTTATTGAGAATGCATGTCTATCGAAAAAAAAGAATAGAGTTTCATTTGAAATTGATGCAAAAATTCCAAAATTACGAACAAGCTTCGAGTTACAGAATCACATGTGTCCTACATCTCTCCTTTAGTATTTATAAATTCTGTTGACATTAGGATGACAATGACTAACTTTCAATAGTCACCGTAGATTTTGCTGAAAATCCCAAGGTTCTAGGGATAGGAGTCCAACAGTATCCTTGGTTGGGAAAGTTAGTGTCTAACCCTGTATGTGGAATCTGAACCAATGGCAAACTGAAAGTTTGTTGTTTTGGAGAAAACGGAAAATGTCAAAATTAGTTAAATTACCTTAATATCATTTGTATTCTTTGTAGGGCGTATCCAGCGTTAAACTTGAAGGTCCGTGTAAATGAAGATCAGCATTCCGTCCACATAGTTTTACCAGGTCTCAGATTTGATGATATTGATCATTCAGGTAATTAACAGTTTATTAATAATGATAAACCCTTCAATAATAATAAACCCTTCTCAAAGAAAACAAGCTGATCTTGATTAGTGACAGGCTGATCTTCATCGCATGTATTATCTTAATAATTTTTCAATTTCTCAAACTACAAAATAACAGATTAGATCTAATTCAATTTGAAAGCTGTTGCAGACTTTACTAATTATAATTGGTTATCAGAATTTTCTCCTTTTTCCTCAATATTTTCCCAAGCTTTGTTTTTTAGGGACATCAAAAATAGGTCAACAACTACCACAAATGACAAATGGATGTTATTAAAGATATGATTTGTGTAAAATATGGAACAGAATTTGAGAAAATATTGAGACAAAAGGAGAAACTGCTGGTTATCAGCAGTTTCTTCTTTTGTCTCAATGTTTTCTCAAACCTTTTATGTTAAGGACGTTTAAACCAGATCTTATTTGGGAAAGGGTTAAGAAATGTTTTTGAATATGTCCCCAGGGCCAGAGCAACAGATTTAGAGGGGATGAAGACATTCTAGCTTTGGTATTTCAATTCCAAACCTTATGTTATGGGTACTATACTCATTTGAATCGTCTCGATGAATACCCACAACATAGGGTTTGATGAACGATGAATGAAATATTGCATTTTGGAAAGCCTTCGCTCTCTCTTATTTATAGCTCTGCCCAGGGCTCTCTTTCCAGATTTTAGCTATTATTTTTTCAGGTCAGCCCAATATGGCCACGCTGTTTTACATAATGAGTGATATGGAGATGGCAGTGTAAGGTACAGGGCCTCAGTCAATGATGTTGCAGACGACAACTTCAATTGAACGAAATTTTACATTGTTTAGTCTTTCTGGATAGAAAACATTTTGGGAAATGAAGAAATTGTTTGTCTTAAGCAATTTCTTCATTTTCTTCAATGTTTTCTCAAGTGTGTTCTTGAGGTGCGTCAAAAGGCGTCACTGTGTGGTTGAATAAAACTAGGGCCTATTCCCAATTGCAGCTATTATATTTCAGGTCAGCCAAATATGGCCACGCTTTTTGACATAATGAGTCATGTGGAGACGGCAGCCTATGGTACAGAGCCTCAGTCATTCCTGTGTAACTTACGCCTGCGACAACAAAACCTCAGATTTTACAACAAAGCTTGCTTAATGGAGATTAGCTCACATTTCTACGAGACCACAACACCCAAAGCACCTCTTGACCTGAAAGTGAAACTTACGGATATTGGTAATTCTACCTTTACCACAGTGAATGAGCTGTCTTGTGGCGGCATGCTGAAGCCCTTGATAAGGATGAAAAACGTAAACAATCTAGTACACAAGAGAACTAACAGACCAGAGCTTTTACCAGATTGGTGGGTAAAGAAGTTTCTGCCATATTGTAAAAGCTCGCAGAAACTTATGGTTGAGCCTGAACTGAAACCAGAAATTACACATAAAGTTGACTTTACAGTACCCTTGAGTGATACAGACCATAACGAAAAAACAAGATGCTCCTCATATCTTAGATATTTTATGAACAATACAAGTGTGGCCTCTAGAAACGAAAAACTACAACATATTAAATCAAGTTTTCATGAGTTTCACATGAAGCGGCTTGTGATGGTATATTTTGGTGCTAGTAGATGGGGAGACACTCTAACATCGGAGACTTGGCAGGGAGAACAACCTCTGTCCATTTTCTGTCAGATAAGTCACGAAGGGGCTCCAATATGGTACAGTAGAATAGATCTACATGACAAAATATTCGGTCTTCCTTCATTGGAGACAACTGGAGATAAAGAATCTACAGGGGCACCATAACCCAGACCACAAAAAAATTCTCCAATATTAAAGCTGCTGCAGCCATCCAAATTGATGTCGATAAAAGAAATGTCTGTTGATCATGACTCATTATATGTGTATCTAAGTCATAGAAGTGTATGCTTTGTTTTAGTTTGAAGTATTTCAGTGGCGGATCCAGATGGGGGTAGGGAGGGTTCAATCGAACCCCCCTCTGTAGCCTTATTTATTCATTTTCATGCAGAAATTCAGTCAGAATTGTGCATTACTAGGAAAACGAAAACACCCCCCTCCCCCTATGTATGTTCGAACCCCCTTCACAGAAATCCTGGATCCGCCACTGTATTTTCATTACAATATGAAGTACTCATTCATTTTAAGTTTTTATGCCCCCGATAGGGAGGCATCATAAATTTGACTTGTCCGTCCGTCCGTCTGTCCGTCCGTTTGTCTGTCCGTCATTCCGTCCAAAAACTTTAACATTGGCCATAACTTCCTTATTACTTAACATATTCGCTTCATACTTTACCACAACATTCCTTGGTACATTACCTTTCTGTAGGCACATACTTTGGTGACCTTGACCCCTGGATGACCTTGACCTTGAACATAGATTGGCCATAATTTAAAATCAAAGCGGTGTCGGGGGCATTGTCATCTTACAGTGACAGCTCTTGTTTTCAAATATGACTTGTTTTTGATAACCCTATTGTTAAGTTTTATAGAAGGAGAAATTGCCAATGACCAGAATTTTGTATGTTTCTCTTAATGTATTCTTTGCTATGATATGCAAAGTCTGTTTTTTATATGCCCGAAGGGTCATAAGTCAGAGTTTTCCCTTGACTTTTTAGCTCACCTGAGCATGTAGTGCTCGAGGTGAGGTATTGTGATCGGTCCGTTGTCCGGTGTCCGTCCGTCTGTCAAACCGTCAACTTTTTTAAAAAAAATCTTCTCCTCCTTAACTATAAGGCATAGGGGTCTTAAAATTTTGTATGTAGTATCGTCTAAAGGCCCTCTACCAAAATACTTCAAATTATTGTGATACAAGGAAAATTGGCCTTGTGTTGTGGGTATCGAATTTCATATAGAGTCAAAGAAGGAAATCTTGTGCAATCTTCTTCTCCTAAACCATTTGGCCTAGAGCTTTGAACTTTTGTGTGTAGAATCATCTGAAGGCCCTCTACCAAAATACTTCTAATTATTGTTATACAAGGAAAATTAGCCCTATGTTGTGGGAATTAAATGCATTTAAAGACAAAGAATGAAATCTTTTACAATCTTTTTCTCCTGAACTGTTTGGCCTAGAGCTTTTAAATTTTGTGTGTGGAATCCTCTCCAGGCTCTCTCTTGAATTATTATGCCCCCTTTTGAAAAAATGGGGGTATATTGTTTTGCAAGTGTCGGTCGGTCGGAAGGTTGGTCGGTCGGTCGGTCGGTCCGTATGTCGGTCGGTCTGTCCGTAGACCAAACTTTGTCCGGAGCATAACTCGAAAAGTATTCAAGGTAGAATCATGAAACTTCATAGGTGGATAGATCTCATTATGGAGAGGTGCAGTGCATAAGAACCGTAACTCTGCCGATCAAATTTTTTGAGTTATTGCCCTTTGTTGATTTTATAACTTGATTCTTGTCCGGAGCATAACTCAAAAAGTATGTAAGGTAGAATCATGAAACTTTACAGATGGATAGATCTCATTATGGAGAGGTGCAGTGCACAAGAACCGTAACTCTGCCGATCAAATTTTTTGAGTTATTGCCCTTTGTTGATTTTATAAGTTGATTCTTGTCCGGGGCATAACTCAAAAACTATGTTAGGTAGAATCATGAAACTTTACAGGTGAATGGATCTCATTATGGAGAGGTGCAGTGCACAAGAACCGTAACTCTGCCAATCATATTCTTGGAGTTATTGCCCTTTGTTGATTTTCAAACTTGATTCTTGTCCGGAGCATAACTCAAAAAGTATGTAAGGTAGAATCATGAAACTTTACAGGTGGATAGATCTCATAATGGAGAGGTGCAGTGCACAAGAACCGTAACTCTGCCGATCAAATTTTTTGAGTTATTGCCCTTTGTTGATTTTATAAGTTGATTCTTGTCCGGAGCACAACTCAAAAAATATGTAAGGTAGAATCATGAAACTTTACAGGTGATTAGTTTTCATTATGGAGAGGTGCAGTGCACAAGAACCGTAACTCTGCCAATCAAATTCTTGGAGTTATTGCCCTTTGTTGATTTTACACTTAATTCTTAATTTTGCCTATATCTCATGTCCTTTTACACATACAGCCTTGATATCTCACACATAGATACCTCCCATCAACATTGTTCATATTTAACCATGACCTTGGACCTTGTGACCTTAACCTTGGAGTTTGACCTACTTTAAAAAAAAATAAACCCGGCATATATCTCATGACCTTTTACAAATACAGCCTTGATATTTCACACATGGACACATCTTACCAAGACCTTTCACAATTGACCATGATCTTGGACTTTGTGACCTTGACCTTGGAGTTTGACCTACTTTTAAAAAACTTAAATCGGCCGATATATCATGTCGTTTTACACATACAGCCTTGATATTTGACACATGAAAACCTCTGACCAAGACCTATCACATACGACTATGACCTTGGACCATGTGGCCTTGACCTTGAAGTTTGACCTACTTTGAAAAAAATTAAACTGGGCCTATATATCATGTGCTATTACACATACAGCCTTGATATTTCACACATGGACACATCCTACCAAGACCTTTCAAATTTGACCATGACCTCGGACCTTGTGACCTTGACCTTTGACCTACTTAAAAAACCTTTAATCTGGCCGATATATCATGTCCTTTTACACATACAGCCTTGATATTTGACACATGGACACCTACGACCAAGACCTTTCACATTTGACCATGACCTTGGACCTTGTGACCTTGACCTTGGTGTTTGACCTACTTTAATAATACATTAACCTGGCCTATATTTCATGTCATTTTACATATACAGCCTTGATATTTCAGACATGGTCACTTCCAACCAAGATATTTCACTTTTGACCATGACCTTAGACCTTGACCTTGGAGTTTGACCTACTTTTAAAAAACTTAAACTAGGCCTATATCTCATGTCCTGTTACCTATACAGTCTCAATATTTTACACATGGACACCTCCTACCAAGACCTTGCACATTTGACCATGACCTTGGCCTGTGTGACCTTGACCTTTGATTTTTACATACTTTTAGAAATCTTTAACCTAGCCTTTATCTTATGTCCTATTACACCTACAGCCTTGATATTTCACACATAGACACCTCCTACCAAGACCTTTCACAATTGACCATGACCTTGAATATTGCAACCGTGACCTTGGAGTTTGACCTACTTTTAAAAAGACTGAAACCAGGCATATAAATCATGTCCTTTTACACCTACAGCCTTGATAATTCACACATGGACACCTCGAACCAAGACCTTTCACATTTGACCTTGACCTTGGCATTTGGCCTACTTTTAAAAACTTTAACCTGGCCTATGTTTCATTTTGCTTTTACATATACAGCTTTGATATTTCACACATAGACACCTCCTACCAAGACCTTTCATATTTGACCATGACCTTGGACCTTGTTAACTTGACCTTTGACTTTGACCTACATCAAATGTAGGCCGTTGAGGGGGCATATATGTTTTACAAACATCTCTTGTTTTGAATTATTGTGATATCAGAAAAATTGGCCCTATGTTGTGGGTATCGAATTTCACATAGAGACAAAGAAGGAAATCTTGTACAAGACTTTTTCTCCTTAACTGTTTGGCCTAGAGCTTTGAAATTTTGTGTGTAGAATCCTCTCCAGGCCCTCTCTTAAATTACTTTGAATTATTGTGATACCAGAAAAATTGGCCCTATGTTGTGGGTATAGAATTTCACATAGAGACAAAGAAGGAAATCTTGTACAAGACTTTTTCTCCTGAACTGTTTGGCCCACGATGGGTAACCCACGTGACTTTTGGGAAGCGTTCACACCGAAAAAATTGTCCGCTTCAAGGTATGTTTTGTTCAATTTCTCTGCTTATACGCTACAGATTTTGACGAGATAAAGTGCACAGAACGCGCCTTTGAGAGGGCCATTCCCGGCTCTAACTCACTCTGCTCCAAATCCAGTGGTTTCTTCAAACATTCTAGCCAAAATATCTGTAAGTGCAAAACGAAAGTGGGAAGCGTTCACATGCACCGAAAAAAACTTTTGCAACTCCTACAGTTTCAACCCCAATACGATCAAACTTGCCATAATCAATTTCATGGTGTCTACTTGTGCATGCCACTATAAAAGTTCAGATAACTCTGGGAATTCTTGAATTATCTGCCCTTGAATTGAAAAAATGATCAATTTTACTGACAAGCCCCTCTCGGGTGTGTATGCGCCGCTCTGTCTGTAACATTTCTTTTCTCATATCGTCGTTGTAAATGCAAAATCTCATATGTCGATTGTTGGGATTTTCAAAGTACAAACTTGTGTGCCCAATTAAAGACAATTCTTGCAGGTTTTGAGATATTTTAACTGATCAGTATTAATAACAAATCATTTATGAACAATGTGTCTAAATTTCAAGTAAAACATTTCAGTTTGGGAAAAGTTATTATACTTTTTAGCTCACCTGAGCATGAAGTGCTCAAGGTGAGCTATTGTATTCGGTTTTTGTCCGTCGTCCGTCCGTATGTCTGTACGTCCGTCCGTCCGTCTGTCAACAATTTACACTCTAGCATCTGCAAATATAAGCCAATCTTAACCAAACTTGGTCAAAACATGTATGACCATGAGCTCTCGGATGAGTTCGAATTTGGGTCAGATCAGACCGGAAAGTCAGGAGTTATCTGCCCTTGAATGTAAAAAATAGCTACTTTTGACATTGTTTACACTCTAGCATCTACAAATATTGACCAATCAATACAAAAGTTTGACACAATGTTGGTGACCATAAGATCTCACATGAGTTTGATTTTGGGTCAGATCGGACCAGAAAGTCAGGAGTTATCTGCCCTCAAATTTTACAAAATTGTCGTTTTTGACCGTTTTCGACTTTGTTTACACTATAATATCTACAACTATTGACCAATTGAGACAAAACTTTAACACAATATTAGTGACAGTAAGATCTTGGATGATTTTTATTTTAGGTGAGATCGAACCAGAAAGTCAGGATTTATCTGCCCTTGGATGTAAAAAAATAGCTACTTTTGACATTGTTTACACTCTAGCATCTACAAATATTGATCAATCAATACAAAAGTTGGACACAATGTTGGTGACCATAAGATCTCGGATTGGTTTGATTTTTGGTTTGATCGGACCAGGAAGTCCTGAGTTATCTGCCCTTGAATTTGACAAAATTGTCGTTTTTGACTGTTTTCGACTTTGTTTACACTATAGCATCTACAAATATTGACCAATCAAGACAAAAACACAATATTAGTGACCATAAGATCTTGGATGACTTCGATTTTGGGCGAGATGGAACTAGAAAGTCAGGAGTTATCTGCCCTTGAAAGAAAAAAAGGTACTTTTGACATTGTTTACACTCTAGCATAGATCTACAAATATTGACCAATATATACATAAAATGGACCCAATGTTGGTGACCTTATATTAGATTTTGGATGAGTTTTTGTTTTGGTTTGATCGGACCAGAATGTCCTGAGTTATCTGCCCTTGAATTTGACAAAATTGCTGTTTTCGACTTTGTTTTTACTCTAACAACCACAAAATTAATGGTGACCAATCAAGACAAAATTTTGATCTTGATATAATGGTTAATCACCATAAGATCATGGATGAGTTTGAACTTCAGCACAATTAGACAAGCAGTTGCTGAGTTATCTGCCCTTGAAATGGACAAAATTCTTGTTTTTGACTTTGTTTTCACTTTTTACAACCAGATATATTGACCTATAAAGAGGAAACAGGGACATAATGTTGATGACCATAAGTTTGTTTTCAGTCTTAATGTCACAAATATTAATTGATTCAAAGATAACTGTGGCTCATATCATCTTGGTTCAGGTGAGCGATATAGGACCATCATGGTCCTCTTGTTTCTCTCCCCTTTAAAATTAATCTTTTTTCTCTCCCCTTTAAAATTTTCCAAAACCGAGATACGAGTTTTTGCATTTACAACGATATACAACTTCTCTACATTTAGACTAGTCCAAAATTTTGTTGTTTGGGAAAGGGTCACAGGACCTTCATAGATTACAATTGTTACTTGTAAGTTTCTGGCTATTTGATTATTTGTTGATACCTTTAATCTTGGGGTTTTAATTGAGTTGGTCTGACCCTAAATTAAATTTTGTTGAGTTTGCAATAAGTTCTGGAAAAGAAAAAAAATGTACAAATACTGATTCAAATTCATGTCTTTTTCCCAAACATTTAGTTCATAGGCTGGTGTAATGAAACAACAAGATGTATTATTCTGAAATAAAAGAATTTGCAAGTTTTAATCAGAAATCCTTGAAGAAAATGGGAAATGCTTCTCATCATTATTTTCTTCTTTTCCTTCATGGTTTTCTAAACTTAACCCATATTGTTGTCAAAATTACAGCTAGTTTTGGAAAGATTTGAATTAAAACCTTTTCTTGTACTGATGTAGGCTTTGCTAACCTCATGACCAAAGAGAAAACTAACATTTTGGAGAGGAAGTCTGAAAACTTTCAGATCAATTAAAACCTTTTCTTGTGCAGATGTATGCTTTGCTAACCCCATGACAACAGAGAAAGCTAACATTTTTGGGAGGAAGTCTGAAAACTTTCAGATCAATTAACCCTTTCCCAAACGACTGAATTTTAGGGTGATCCGCTTCAAAAACTGCCACAAATGACAAAATGAATTTTATTAAAGATAGGATTTCTGTAAAATATGGCAAAGAAAATATTGAGACAAAAGGAGAAACTGCTGGTTATCAGCAGTTTCTTCTTTTGTTTCAATGTTTTCCCAAGCCTTTTCTATTAGGGACATCAAAACCAGGTCTTGTTTGGGAAAGGGTTAAATTCTGTTGACCACAACATTTTCCTTTTAGTTCTTTATCATACTTTTCTCTAAGGCCTAGAAAAAAAATATGTGTGTTTCAGGTTTCCTCAGAAAATTCAACCTGGGTCGGTAGGTCGGATTTTTTTTTTTTTTTTTTTTTTTTTTTTTTTTTTGAATATTTATCCTCATGTAATCTGCAGCAGTATTCACAATAGAACATTCAATATTAAAAATTTTGCTGTTTGTGAAATGGTCATTATGACTACACAAGTCTTTAAAGAGAATTGTCTTTTACCAAAGTGATCTGACTAAAAGATTTGACACTACCTATGATTCTTCACAATCATTTATTTTATGTACCTAATAGCAAGAATTATGGGCATGTAGCCTATGGCAAAAAAGGTCCCAATCGGTACTTTTTTTTTTATTTTTTGGAACCCCCTTTTAAATAATTGAGTCGGCCATATTTTGGTTGAGTCGGTCGGGAAACCTGAAACACACATATTTTTTTACTACGCCTAAGGCATGCATTCTGAATTTCTCATCAAGATCCATGTTCTCTAAACACATCGACATGGGTCCTGATCAGGCTGCATT
Source organism: Fragum sueziense (assembly GCA_963680895.1). Classification (NCBI taxonomy): domain Eukaryota; kingdom Metazoa; phylum Mollusca; class Bivalvia; order Cardiida; family Cardiidae; genus Fragum; species Fragum sueziense. The sequence continues at coordinate 31,716,901 of OY804599.1, forward strand.
TATTCACAGGCCCAGATCAAAACTTCAGCTGTTAACCCATAACCACACATTGAAGCTTTTAGACGCCTTTCAAGAAAATTGCTTTGGAAAACATTGTGGAAAATGAAGAAATTGCTTGTGACAAGCAATTTGTTCATTTTCCATAATGTTTTATATATAAAAAAGACCCAAAAAATGTAATTTCATACCTTTGAAATTGCTGTCTGTTTCATCTTTGAATTTCGAACAGTCCAAGATTTTTGCCGTCTGGTAATGAGTAAAGCCATGTCAAAATTTCAGCTTTTAACCCATTCCCACATATTAACGCTTTTTGACACTCCACAAGATATAGATTTTAATAAAAGATATTGTGGAAAATGAAGAAATTGCTTATGACAAGCAATTTCTTCACTTCCTGCAATGTTTTGCCGTCATTAAATGGGCATTAGTCTTTGTATATTTGGTATTTTTCAAAGTATTATTCTTTGTTTAAAACATGTTTGACAGCTTTTTCATTAAATTTAAATATCAAATGCCTATTTTGTCGTAGCTCTTTTTAGTTTTCATCAAATCCTTATCCTTTCCGGAACATAACATGCTTTCAAGATCTTTATCGAAGGACACTTTTGGTAAATAATGAGGAGAAAGAAGAAAATACCCCTATCACACTTATGGTAGAATATCCGTAATGTGGTCATTTTAAGATTCATAAATCAACGTTTTTTTCTGGAGGCGTTTTTACGTATCCGAACTTATTTGGGTGCGGTTGTAAACATTCAGCAGTGGAAAGTTCCACCATTGAATGTTTTCGACTTTGCCCGAATAATTCCAACGTCCTGCGAATCTCATTAGGGGTAGACTACCTTAACTGCTGTGGACAGTGGTCATATGGATACAGGAACTTTGTTAAACTTTTTTCGAAACAAAAAGATTTCGGGTGGTTCATTTTCAAAGAAATTGTTGACAACAAATCAATTGATGTCAAAAGGAGAAAAAACTCATGTTTTTACATAGAAAATACCAAGTGAAAAGGAGAAATTGCTATAATTAGCAATTTCCCCTTTTCACTCAATATTTTCCCCAACTATTCCTACTAGAGATGTTGTCAGGTCTTGTTTGGGAAAGGGTTAAAGTCTCATCAAAAGACTGGAGTTTCGTTTGATGAAACTTGCAACCTCTGTATCTTAAGAGTTGAATGATGTTGCAGACAACGATTTCAGATAAATCATAATGAAATATAATATTCTATGGTCTTTTTGAGTAATAATTATGCCCCCTTTGGAAGAAAATGGGGGTATATTGTTTTGCAAGTGTCGGTCGGTCGGTTGGTCAGTCGGTAGGTCGGTATGTTGGTCGGTCGGTCTGTAGACCAAAACTGTTTCCGGAGCATAACTTGAAAAGTATTAAAGTTAGAATCATGAAGCTTCATAGGTGGATAGATCTCATTATGGAGAGGTGCAGTTCACAAGAACCGTAACTCTGCCGATCAAATTTTTGGAGTAATGGCCCTTTGTTGATTTTCAAACTTGATTCTTGTCCGGAGCACAACTCAAAAAGTATATAAGATAGAATCATGAAACTTTACAGGTGGAAAGATCTCATTACGGAGAGGTGCAATGCACAAGAACCGTAACTCTGCCGATCAACTTTTTGGAGTTATTGCCATTTATTGATTTTCAAAGTTGATTCTTGTCAGGAGAACATCTCAAAAAGTATGCAAGGTAGAATCATGAAACTTTACAGGTAAATATATCTCATTATGGAGAGGTGCAGTGCACAAGAACCATAACTCTGCCGATCAAATAATTGAAGCTATTGCCCTTTGTTGATTTTCACACTTAATTCTTAAAATTGCCTATATCTCATGTCCTGTTACACATACAGCCTTGATATCTCACACATGGATACCTCCTATCAACATCATTCACATTTGACCATGACCTTGGACTTTGTGACCTTGACCTTGGAGTTTGACCTACTTTAAAAAAAAATATACCAGGCATATATCTCATGACCTATTACACATACAGCCTTGATATTTCTCACATGGACACCTCCTACCAAGATCTAAAACATTTGACCATGACCTTGGACCTTGTGACCTTGACCTTGGAGTTTGACCTACTTTTTAAAAACTTTAACCTGGCTGATATATCATGTCCTTTTACACATGCAGCTTGATATTTGACACATTGAAACCTCCGACCAAGACTTATCACATATGACTATGACCTTGGACCTTGTGGCGTAAAACTGGCGTTGACCTTGGAGTTTGACCTACTCTTAAAATATTTAAACTGGGCCTATATCTCATGTGCTATTACACATACAGCCTTGATATTTCACACATGGTCTCATCCTACCAAGACCTTTCAAATTTTACCATGACCTTTGGACCTTGTGACTTTGACCTTGGAGTTTGACCTTTAAAAAAAACTTTAATCTGGCCGATATATCATGTCCTTTAACTCATACAGCCTTGATATTTGACACATGGACACTTACGACCAAGACCTTTCACATTTGACCATGACCTTGGACCTTCTGACCTTGACCTTGGTGTTTGACCTACTTTTATAATACATTAACCTGGCCTATATTTCATGTCATTTTACTTATACAGCCTTGATATTTCACACATGGTCACTTCCAACCAAGACATTTCACTTTTGACCATTACCTTGGACCTTGACATTGGTGTTTGACATATTTTTTAAAAAAAACTTTAACTACGCCTATATCTCATGTCCTGTTACCTATACAGTCTCGATACTTTAAACATGGACACCTCCTACCAAGACCTTTCACATTTGACCATGACCTTGGCCTGTGTGACCTTGACCTTGGAGTTTGACCTACTCTTAAAAAATTTAAACTGGGCCTATACCTCATGTGCTATTACACATACAGCCTTGATATTTCACACATGGACACATCCTACCAAGACCTTTCAAATTTGACCATGACCTTGGACCTTGTGACTTTGACCTTTTAAAAAAACTTTAATCTGGCCGATATATCATGTCCTTTTACACATACAGCCTTGATATTTGACACATGGACACGTACGACTAAGACCTTTCACATTTGACCATGACCTTGGACCTTGTGACCTTGGTGTTTGACCTACTTTTATAAAACATTAACCTGGCCTATATTTCATGTCATTTCACTTACACAGCCTTGATATTTCACACATGGTCACTTCCAACCAAGACATTTCACTTTTGATCATTACCTTGGACCTTGACATTGGTGTTTGACCTATTTTTAAGACTTAAACTAGGCCTAAATCTCTTGTCCTGTTACCTATACAGTCTCGATACTTTACACATGGACACCTCCTACCAAGACCTTTCACATTTGACCATGACCTTGGCCTGTGTGACCTTGACCTTGGTGTTTGACATACTTTTAAAAATCTTTAACCTGGCCTTTATCTTATGTCCTATACACCTACAGCCTTGATATTTCACACATAGCCACCTCCTACCACGACCTTTCACATTTGACCATGACCTTGAATTTTGCGACCTTAACCTCGGAGTTTGACCTACTTTTAAAAAACTTAAACCAGGCATATATCTCATGTCATATTACACCTACAGCCTAGATATTTCACACATGGACACCTCCAAGAAAGACCTTTTACATTTGACCATGACCTCGGACCTTGGCATTTGGCTTACTTTTAAAAACTTTAACCTGGCCTATATTTCATGTCCTTTTACATATACAGCCTTGATATTTCACACATGGACACTTCCTACCAAGACCTTTCATATTTGACCATGACCTTGGACCTTGTGATCTTGACCTTGGACTTTGACCTTTATAAAATGTAGGCCCTTGAGGGGGCATATACGTTTTACAAACATCTCTTGTTTTGTTGGAATTTTGAAATGAAGAAATTGACTTTCACAAACAATTTCTTTACTTTCCCTCATGATTTCCCAAGTCTTCATCTTGTGGCGCATCAAAAATGCCACAATGTGGGAATATGGAATAGTCATTTGTCTCATACCAATGGACAAAACCATCTATAAAATTGCCAATGTGAGATCACTGAGATGAGTAATTGGTGCCTCTGAAAAGACTCATTCAGATCGGCCGGATATCGACTCTGTAACACTGTGCGCTATCCGCCCGATATTCATGATCGGCCCGGTATCGGCCAGATATTCACAGAAATATCTGCCTGATGTCGGCTCTGTAACGCCAAACGCTATTCGCGAATTGCCCGATATTCATGATCGGGCCGATATGGGCCTGACTTTGGCCCGTAATCGGAGAAAAAGTAGAAAATACAGATTTCAACCTGACATCGGTCTGATACCGGCTAAACGAGCCGATATTCCAATTTACAACTTGTATCGGCTCGATGAGGGTAGATACCAAACATGTAGTGCATCTTCATCTGTGGCAACGCCGCCGCGATGTCACCCTGGCAGTTGAAAACGGCGTGAAACCCCAATAAACTCATCTGTGGCAACAGAAATTGATGATAGCATACCTTTGTCATTTACCTGGCATCATCCATGACAATGGAAATTGACAAGGAATACCCTCGTCAATTTCTTTTTCATGAATGACACCTGCAGATGCACTATGAGTTTTGTAGATAATGATAGGTTGTATTCCTTTAACCCTTTCCCAAACAAGACCTGGTTTTGACTTCCCTAATAGAAACGACTTGGGAAAACATTGAGACAAAAGAAGAAACTGCTGAAAACCAGCAGTTTCTCCTTTTGCCTCAATATTTTCTTGGCTATAACATAAACATTTTGGCCTTTTGTGATCAATTATTTTGTCGTCTGCTGTAGCTTTCAAATTGGACCACCGTGAAAATGTGCTGTTTAGGAAAGGGTTAAGACGAGAATTTGGATGTAACTGATGGTAGAATTTGTGAATGACATAGCACAGATATCATTAAGACAAAAGGAGAAAATGCTGATCGTCAGCATTCTGTTCTTTTGTCTCAATATCTGCCCAAGCCGACTCTATTAGGGAAGGTGACCGCGGCCACAACGCAGTTGATAGCGTATCTACCTCTCGCTCGAGAGGTCCCGGGTTCGATCCCCGGCCACAGCAAATATCCATTATGACAAAAATGTCACTCATCAATGGTTTAATATCGTTAACCTATGTGGGGGAGCAGTTATATGCTCAGTTAGGTTGTGGTAGTACTGGTAGAAGAAACAACAGGAACCCATGGTTAGGTGCTCCAGTGGCTTCGATATGACGATATCAGTTGAAAAAGACGCAAAATCCCAAATAAACCAAACCTATTACAAAAGAGTCAAATGAAAAAGAATAATATATGTTCACAGATTTGGGAAAAGAATATCTTTCACCCTTGTTCCAAAGGACAGAATTTTAGATATGTCCAAATTCAAATATGTTAATTGCAGAAGTTTTAAATTTTCCATTTTTCTGGGTAGAAAACATTGTGGAAAATGAAGAAATTGCTTGTCATGAGCAATTTCTTCATTTTCCGCAACGTTTTCCAAAGACTTTTTTCTTGAGGGATGTTGGAACGTCAATATTGTAAGAATGGGTTGAAGAAATTGTGGATGAACCAAGACTGTTACTGTTTTGGCGAGACATAAATGTACCAAGTCTTGTCATTTGATTACACATACACATGTTCACATACATATAGAGGCAGCGGCCATAGCGCAGTTGGTAGCGCATCCACTTCTCACTCGAGAGGTTCTGGATTTGATCCCCGGCCGCGGCAAATATACTTTCTGACGAAAAAATGTTACCCACCAATGGGTTGATATCGTTGACCTAGGCCATGAGGAAGAGCAGCTGGAGGCTTTTTTATGGTATTGTGGTAGTACTGGTATAAGAAACAACAGGAATCAATGGTTAGGTGTTTCAGCAGCCACGATATGATCATATGAAAACGGCGTAAAACCCCAATAAACTAAACATACATAAAGAGAAACGCTTATTTGGGAGAAAATAACTTTTATTGGTGTTTAAAACAACAATATTTTATAAAGCATCACCAAGGAAAGAGCAACAACAGAAATGGTTACCGGTAAATAAATATCCTGATTAAAATATTGTGACAAAAAGGGGCAGAGGTATTCAAATACAAGATCAACATTCAACTGTGGAGACTTTAAACCCTTTCTTAAACAACACAAATTTGAACAGTAAACTTTCAAAGGCGTAAAGATGACTACAAGTATTTCTATATATACTTTTTTCCCGAACAAGTGCTGGTTTTGACTTTTTAGCTTGTAAGATCTATTACTATGAGAAAGCTGTGGGGAAAAAGAAGAAAATACCAATAATCCATATTTTTCCTTTTAGTTGCCGATTTTCAAAGAGTGTTGAACAGAAATGATGAATTATTGGTCAAAAACAATGAAAGAAACATAGAAATTTGGAATTTTAGCGAATTTGTCTTTTCTCTAAAATGTTTTAAACCTTTCTCTTGTCTTTTCTCTAAAATGTTTTAAGGTTTACGGACTGTGAATGAAAACATCACTTTCTAGCCATATGAAATGCATCAAATTACACACACTTGTAAATACACTTCACATAAGTTGATTCACCATGCCGGATTTCAAGATTATGCTTCAAGAAGAAAATACTTTACAAATATTATTTTACTCTATATTCATATGCAAGGGAGGTAATTTTGAACATTTTTGTCAAATATTTCCATAAGTATGCATTAATTCAAAATTCTAAACCATACAAAATGTTTATATTTGTATTTGGAATGGAAATGTAACACAGTTTAGGAATTACTGACACTTTTCAAATTTTGCCTCTGGCTCTGCATTTCATTCTCAGTTCGTAAACCTTAAACCTTACTCGTATCAAAACGACTAAACACAGGTAGGCAATACGTTACAACATACCTAAATTTATTTCAATAAAGCACTACTGTGGTGCCACCACATATTTTTTCATTTTCATGAACCTTGGAAGAAAACTCTCAAAAACATTGAAGGAAAAGCCGAACCTTTTCTGGATTTCAAAAAATCTATTTGATCCCTTCAAGAATGACCAAATTTCATAAATGTTTAATTAACCCATTACCAGACAAAAAACTTTAAGACCGTTCCTAATTCAAAGATGGTGCTGACAACAATTTTAAGCGAATGAAATTTTGCATTCAGTTTTGATGGAAAACACTGTGGGAAATAGAGAAATTGCTTGTCACAAGCAATTTCTTCATTTATCACATTTTCAAACGCTTTTTTTCTTGAGGGGCGTGAAAAAGCATCAATGTGTGGGAAATAGTTTAAAAGAAGATGTGTTTGTGAAACACCAATGCCCCTGAATTGGCTGATGTCAAGTTTTTGGTCAGACAGACACAAGTAAAAAAAATATGCCCCCGATCATTCTATACAGGGGCATAAAAATTGTTTGCAGTAAAGATTCACTAGAGAGAGAATACAAACGGATACAAAATAATGAACACATAATTTTGTTAATCTATCATGTAGAACATTATAATAATTGTTTCTTACAACATTCATTAGGGTAAGACCTGGGTAATGGGCTATGTGACCAGTTATGGAACGAAATCTGTATGGTGCAAAGGACAATTTCAAGGAAGGTAATTTTCATTGCTCTCAAATTTTGAATTTTTGACTTGTTGGCGTTTTTGACAACTCTTCATGCAATTTAGAAACATTTTCACAAAAATTGTTTAGAATATTCCCCGAAAATCTGAGCACACTCAGTTATTTCTGTTGTTACGGAAACAGGCAATATTGCATTTTACACCACTTTAAAAATGTTAAGACTTACAATACAGACGTCAAAACGGAAAAAGGACACACTCTGACTTCTGTAACAAACACACTGCGATAATGGGTACAAAGCGAGGCTGAATTAGCATAATGTGCCTGTCTGTTTGGCTTTAAAAATTACTTGTTTTGGGAAAATGAAGAAGAAAGATCAATCTCCAGAAAGAAATTCAACCCTTTTGGAAAGAAAAAAAAGAATGTGGGGTTGCATTCTGGGGTCTGCACGTAATATGCTTTGAGCCGGGAGGGACCTTATAATACTACAAATACACATCTATACACGCACATCAAGGAAAAAGTCGAAATATAACGATGCTACAGGATTGGAAGTGCATTACCCAGGTCTTACCTTCAAATATTTTAAACTGTTAGGCAGTCACGCTTTTGTAGATCTCCAATGAAAAAATTTTTGGACTCGTCCAAATTCAAAACTTAAAGAACAAAAGTGATGTTTAACAGCTACCATTAACAAATGCAGTGCTTCAGATAAGTTCGTTAGATGAGGTAATGCCTTTTAAAAATGCATTAATCATGATAATGTATATTATCTTTGGATGTTCACCAAATCCTATGTTGTGGTATTCCTTGGAATAATCTCATCGAAACAATTCAAATGAGTACCTACAACAAAGGGTTGGGATATAGACTTTCACAGTTTACAGATTCTCATATAATTTGCCACTACAGCTTCAAAATATTCTGCAGAGAACCCTGTATATGAAATAACAAGTTTAGAATGAATTTATCCCCTCTTGTCTGTTGCTCTGCAAATGTGAGACACTGGCATGCCCAGTGTTCTCCCCAGCCCAATAAGCTGTATCGGCCCCACTACAGCTTCATGTAATTTAGTGAAATGCCCCTACAGCTTCAAAAGTACCCCACAGCTTAATTTCTTCAAAATGGTCACCAAATAGAGGAATTTTGAGGTATTTTATGTTAAAAGCTGATGGATAAAGCATTTTATACAATAAATCTGCATAAAAACATAATGGGAAAAGAAGAAATTGCTCAAATTGAGCAATTTCTTCTTTTTCTATTATATTTTTAAACACAATTATTTGCATAAAGCCTGCATTGTAAGGTTATATAAAATGCTATTACAGCTTCAAATCATTCTGAGGAGCCCCTGATGCAATGTAGAGGCATGCCAGAAAGCATAAATGAGAAAAAAGACAATGCTGTTTATTACTGTTTTCTTCTTTTCGCTGAGCACTTTCCAAAGCTTTCTTGATCGGGCATATCCAAACAAGGGCTTACCATAATTATTAGCAAAAGGGTTAAAACATGCAAAAATGCTACATTGGTTTCTTGTTAACAAAAAACATAATCTTAAAGTGACATTTCAGAATTTTTTGTCATAAATATTACTTTTATTTTTATCTGAAAGAGCATATTTCCTTATGAAAATTCTGAAAATTTCAAGCCAAAATATTGCGCCGTTTACGAGAAATTAATATTTTTGTGTTAAAATTGAACAAATTGTTGTGGACAACAGCTGGGATTTATATGCAATTTATCGATTATGTCTCAACCTCATAAAATTTCAGCAAAATTGGTGAAAAACTGTGGGAGGAGAAGAGGACACAAAATTATGTCTACGGAAGGACGGACAACCTAATTCCAGTATATCCCCCATAACTTTGTTGTGGGGGTTATAATAAGGCACCTAAAGTTGTTGTTCATCACTCTTGTTTTGGCAATATTTTCATATAATTTAGAGTTGATCTTCCTGGCTGTGTCGGTAGGAAACTAGCATCTGCCTCATATAAAACTCTATATGATATAAACCAGCATCCAATAGCTACAAACGCTGCTGCCACTTTTTGAGTCAATGTATGGAACCTATAAATAACAGATGTTATCAGTAAAAATTCACATAGAACTGTCCACACTGTCAGACATACGATGAGCACCTTGATGTAAGGCGTGTATTGTAAGTACAACTCCTTTGATTGTTTGATTTGAGCTTGAGTAATCTTTCTTTTCGACGTCAGGTCTTCATCTTTGAGCAAGGTATCTAGACTTCCCCAGAACTTAAAACTCTTCACTTCCTCTGAGATTGTTAAAAGGTTGTGGATCAGTAAGAATACATGTCCTGATATGTCAAAACCTAGCCATGTTTTACCAGCTTTTATACAGTCATATTTTCTTGTCAAGTTTGACAACGAACACACTCCAACTACCGAGTCTACGTATGAAAATGTCTTTGTCAGTGTATACCACCAGAATGCAGCAAATAACAAGCGTGAAAGATGTTTGTGAATGACTGTTTTCCAGTTTCCGCTTGTGAACACAATACTGGTAAGTATAATGAATACTGACAGGAACAACACAGTCCAGCCAAAACCAAAGGCCACGAAAACTCGGTTTAGGAAGTTCTTCTTGCTAGAAAAGTATGTTTTCGGGAAGGCCACGACATCTGACAGAACTGAGCCCACGAGCACGCCTATCACATAAATCCCTATTTTCACTGCTGTATCAATGAAAATAATTTTCTTGCAGCAAGAAATAATCAAAATGGAGAAGAATCGTCCAATGTTGGTTGGTTCTGGTAACGGTTTCTTTCCAGACGATCGTTTATTTGAAGAATATCGTTGATTATTTTTTGACAGTCCTGCCTTCGTAGCCATTTTGACTGATCATGTGACCACAAGGAACCTAACGTAAGAAAATACAGCAAAGGAAAATCAAAGTACTTATAGTACTCGTAAAAAATCGCATCGTCTGCAGGAAGCATACACTGGTTTCCTGTCCCTAGATCTATCGATCATATCTCACAGAGAGACGACGGGGTACCAGTTTATTAGAAGCCTAAATACGAAACAATTATTCATTTCTTCAAAACCTGGTTGTGAAAATGAGATCAAACTACAGCAAGGTTAACCATTAAAAATCAACTTTTTGTATGCGGAAAAATGATTAAGGCCCTATCTGCTTGTTTTTTGACGTTGTTTTGAGCCATTTTTCACAACTGGCTTAAAAAGACAATATTCCCCCCCCCCCATTTTGTGTGTGTGTGTGTTTTTGTTTTGTTTGTTTGTTTGTTTGTTTGTTTGTTTCTTATAAACATACCGCCCCGTACGCAATTCGTTTAGATATCTAGCCTATTTAAACGACATGTCATAACATAGCTTTCTTTATTAATTTCATTCAAATTGCAAGAAAATAAATGTTTGGAAGTAACAAAACAGAGGAATGATTGCTCCAATAGCGGGTTGTTTCAGATCAGATTGAGTCTGATAAGGTCATTAACTGCTAAAAGTTGCCATTGGTTATAAAGAAGTCATTTGAGAGCAACATGCATGCTTCTCGTGCATAGAAAAACAGACCTAAGGTCCTTCTGTTAGGCTAAATACCTAGATCCTCACTTTAATATTGAATTACAATTTATAATGAAGCTAAATGGACATTCAGTCTAAGAAACTTGGCATTCAGTCATTAAGGATTAGGGCATACAACCCATAATTGACTACAAAACTCTTCGTGCATTTTCGGGTGTCATCCGTAGCAACGGAATTAACGATGATATGCTACTCGCGTCAATTGCATGGCGTCATCCGTGGCAACGGAAATTGACAAGGAACATCGATCATCGTCGATTTCCGTTGAGCAGCACTATGGATGACGCCTGAAGCACTGGTGGTGAACTCGGCCAAAGCGTTGGACGTTTTTTCGCGATCATTGTATTCCGTCGGTGTTGTTATAAAATATCGTGAAAGCCGTAGTTACGAGATTTTATAACAACGCCGACGGTTTGTCAATACAATGTCATATCGGTAAACCATGTCTTTTTTCAGAACAAATTCATTGTTATTAGAAAAAACTATCAAATCAGATCTATAAACTCACATTTAAACGCAAAATATCTGTACCTTGTTGTAGTGAAAAACGTCCATCGCTTTGGCCGAGTTCACCACCAGTGTGAAGATGCACGAGGAGTTTTGTTGTTTATGGTGGGTTGTAATCCTTAAGTTAAAATTGGAAAAGGAAACACACAAAAATAATTAAATACGGCGAAAAAATGTGTTTGGAAAAAAGAGTTGCTAAATCAAAAGAATGCTACAAAATTTTGAACCGGGTCAGACTGCACCGTCCGTGTGCAAGTTAATAGGCTACTCTTTGCTGTTGCTCAATATTCTTTGTTCTGTCTTGTTAGCCCATTACTAGACGACAAAAAATAGCCTGATACCAATTCAAAGATGTTTCATGAATACGTCGAGTTCAATTGACTGATAAGTATTATATCATTATTTTTGTTGTCTTTTTGAGATTGAAAAAATGTGGGAAACGAAGAAATTGCTTGTAAAAAGCAATTTCTTCATTTTCCACAGCTTTTTCCAAAACCCTTATCTTTTATGATGTCAAAAAGAGGCATTGTGTGGTAATGGGTTAAACAACACTCGCAAATGTCCAAGATCAAAGGGAACTTTTACAGGTATGAAGGTCTTGAATCCGATTACTTGACTTTTTGCCCTTTCACCGTGGGTGAACACAATAACAACGTCAAGTCTGTATGTGGGATAAGTCTATCATCCAGAGCCTATGTTAACCCATTACCCCACAATAAATATTTTTACTCTGCAAGATAATAGCTTTGGAAAACATTGTGGAAAATGAAGAAATTCCTTAAGACAATCAATTTCTTCATTTTCCACGATGTTTTCTACCTAGAATGACAATCACCCACTAACTTGATATTGTCGTCTGCAACATCTTTGAATTTGATATTATCAAAACTTTTGCCGTCTGGCAATGGGTTAAAGGGATCCCGACTAGATAATTTTGTTATAGTAAAAACGTCGTGGACAAAACCAGGTCTTGTTTGGGAAAGGGTTTTAGTGTCCCCGACAAATTTATCTCCGACTTCGGCGGACAGTTGTCGGTTTGAAGGCGTTACTTTAAAACACTAAGACCACATTGAAATATTGTCGTGGCAGTATAACTGCTTGTTTGAGAATTGCCAGAAATTCATGGTTAGGCGCACCAGTCACCCTTGTATGACTGTAAAACTGAAAGGATATGGATGAATTTTGACATTTGCTCTGTTTAATCACTGTCATCTCACGTTTGTATCTTACCTTACAGTTCTTATCTTACCTTACACCTGTCAAAAACTTGCATTGGATATATTGTGGAAAATGAAAAAAAGTTGTGTGTGACACACATTTTTTTCATTTCCCATAATGTCTTCTACATAAAAAGAGCATCAGTTACAAAATGTCAATCACCTGAATCCGCAACATTTTTTTTTTATTTTGGGACTGTCTAAAATATTACCATCTGGTAATGCGTTAATACAGAACTTTCAAATTAGGGCCCACACATCTCTGTCTAATCCTATAGGCCTACATGATAATAAGTTACAAGTGCAAACCATATGAGAAGTGCGACCAGCATCAACATAGCTAGCCAGCGCGGACTGTGCATGCTGACCGGGGTCGAAGTTTTTCACTTTTAAAAAATATTTTCTGTAGATATAAATAAATGTTGTTTTATAGCAGCCTATTCTGTATTCAATAGGCCCTAGTATATGTTCATTTTCGAAATGCAAAATCTAGTTGACCTCTGCTTTGGGTCTTTATTTCTTTTCATATTTTGAATTTAATCTTACAACCCATCTTTAGTTAACAAACACTTTGTGTATGTTCGGGCGCTATCCGTGGCATAAAAAATAATGAGGGATACCTTCGTCAATAAGCGGATGTCGTCCGTGGCAACTGAAATTGACTATGGATACAATTGTCAATTGCCGTTGCCACGGATCTTGTCCGAACTTTCACGAAGTGTTTGGTACTATATAGGCCGACTTCGATTGGCAATGGCTCGCGCCATCGCTCGCGCCATCGCCCCAACCGAACACCAATAGTGCGAGCTATTGACGTCATTTCCGTAGCTATAGCTCCATCGAACAGCACTGGCCCGATCTATAGTCCGACCACTGGAAAAAGTGTGGTACGACCATGGCTCCATTACGTCATTCGGAACTCCTCGGATAAACAGCGGACCAATCAGTGTCTAGTAATCAAAGGTTTTGATTGGCTGAAACGGGGAGTGAGTATGATAGATAGAACAGCGCTGGTTCCCAACAATGGCGCGAGCTATTGCCAATCGAAGTCGGCCATAATGATAGTTTACATTTGTACGAGGGGCGTTCAATTAAAAGTGGTACTAATGGTCCACCATACCTTGGGGCGTCCGTGGCCGAGTGGTTAGAGTCGCTGACTCAGGATCACTTGCCCCTCACCTCTGTTGGTTCGAATCCCGCCAGGGACGTATGAACTTTCATGTGAGGAAGCTATCCAGCTGGCTTGCGGAACGTCGGTGGTTCTACCCAGGTGCTCACTTGGGGTCTTCCTCCACCATTCAAAGCTGGAAACAGGTCAAAAGAAGGGAGTTCCTTCCTGGGCACGCCCAGTCTACTACTCGGTCATATGGGCAACCGGCAACCGAGGATAAATAACCTAAAACAATACAATACACCATACCTTATGTTTGTATGGAACAAAAAGGGGCCTATGGCTATTTAACGGGAAATTTGTTATCTTTACTTGGTCAGAATTTGAGACAAATTCATTCAGTCTTTCAAAATTTTAAGTTGGTTCAGTCATATACACTGATTATTTCATTATGCAAAATGAAAAACGCACTACTAGAGTTGGGTGTAAGCGTCTACATTACAGGTCGCAGAGAATTTAAATTATATATGCATCACAACACTGTGTAAAAGCGTACAGTCGCGTGTATCGGAAGTTGCATCTAACTGTACGCAAAATATCACTAGTGCTGATAAACAAGTTGATAATTTGGCTTTTTAAAAGTATACACTTAAAGACACTTCCAACGCAACACTTACATTTTTCATCATAACTAAATAAATAATGCAGTATATCTTATGAAATTTTCAGCAAATATCAATCAATTACGTTCACAAGTTTTCTGTAAGTTTCAAGAAAATCGGCTGATCCGAACATGAAAAATATTAAGGTTTTTTACTAAGACTCAAATATAAAAAGTCACAAAACCCCAGGCAATTGCAGAATTCAATAGTATCAAAGCAGCGTCACCAAATCATGCTCAAATCTCATATCACTGCTTCATAATATTTGATTACATGCTTTCATGTGCGAAGCAACACTAGAATACAGTCGCACCTATTTTGTTTAATGTTTTGTACGTGTCAGCATTGCACAAAATCATTGAATTTGTTACCAGACATTAGTTTTTCGCCCTTTTGCTCCAAGAAACTTTCATCAACTGCAACAGGAACTTAATAGGGACGAGTTAAGAATGATCCCGCAAAGATTCGCCATCAATTATGCTTTATCAATGAGAAGGGTGTGTCTTCGTGTCATTTAGGTTCATGACGGACACACAGAATGTTAGCATAATGTCATAAACTTTACTGCTGTTACATTAATAATAGGCCCGTAGGAACAGTGGGGGCTAAGGGGGGCTTAGCCTCCCTGATGTTGCCCAAAATACCAAATTTTCCTTATTTTACATTGAAAATGAAGGGACAATCCAATTTAGCCCCCAAATATCCAGATACAGGGGCTTCAGCCACCCCAATATGAAATTGCTTCCTACGGGCCTGAATAACATGAATTTACGTTATCAGCTCGCACAGCTTTTTTGCGACTTTTTGTTTTCAAGTCGTATTATATGCACTGCAAATTTAATCATTTCTACTCAATGTTTCTTTATGAAAATTACACATATTATGCAATTGTGAATGAATTAAATTTGTTGAAAATTTGATAAAGAATGGTAAGTTAAATAACAAGTTATTACCAAAAAGGTAAGTGTTGCGTTAGAAGTGTCTTTAAGTGTATAAGTAAAAATCGGATCAATCTTTTTAATGCGATTTTCAACGTTGTGGGGTAGACTAAATGTACTTTCATTTCAGCAATGACGATTTCTCGATCGGTGTCTATTTTGTTTATAAAATTGGATTTTACCTGTCAAATCACTGGTTTGTGCTGTTTTTCATCGTGCTAACTCGTGCAATTTTGACTGCAATCGCGTGATCTACACAATAATATACGCTTAAACTTGTACCTGGTAATAGCTAAACCTCTCTGCTATTGTGTCCGTCGGTTGTATGCACATATGCACATTGTTTCACAAAGATATTGGCTTTTGAATAAGACTGGTGTATTTCTACCGACTGTACGCCTAGTGCAAACTGTACAGCATCATTAGTGCAGTTTGAGGAACATGTATCTGTACGCCTAGTGCCGTTATGTCATTCCGTATATGTTGTAATCGATTGAAAAAGTGGAATAAATTTTCGTTTGAAAAGCTTTGAGATGACATTTGATCAATCATTCATTGCTTTATTCAAAGATAGAACATTTGCAATGCGTGTTTATTGCAAATTACTACATGTGATTACATTAAAACGATCTGGTCTCAAACAAGTCGACAGCAAATATGACCACGAATTGCTAGAAAACAGTTGTCCAAACACACGTAAAAGCGACAGACGTAGGCGTAGACGTAGTAGATGTTCTGTAGATGAGTTTATATAGTAAATATTAGCGACAAATCAGAGAAATCAGAGAAGTAGTTGGAAGTGATTTAGCACCCCGTTTAAAACTACTGCAGTTACTATGCGTTGGTTTATACGAAGCCGTGTGTTCCATGCAATTCTCTCAACAGCACAAAAGCTACATCCCAAACCTTATGTACCACCAGTTAAACATCCTACCTAGCCAATTCGTCCTATAGCGAGACAATCATTCTAGTCAAAATGACGAAAGGATATTGATAGAGTCGGGATTCAAACCCTTGGATCAATATCCTTCAATGATTTATTGGATCAAGCGACATATGGTAGCTAGTCAGGGCGTATGTTAAAAAAGTGTAGATAATTTTCATTTTTTATTGCCCATTTGAGTCTGGATTTTAACGCTCTAGAACAAAAGTTTGAAATCCCGATACTATGGTATATGTACGCCACCGAAAGTATTCGTCTGTTGGTATTATCTCGGTCTGTCCATACGGCGTAAGGTCACCCAGAATAGTCATTCCGGTTTGTGGGGTGCTAAAATAGTTCTTGACTCCTTTTCTGGTGATACATTGCTCTCTTCGTGAATGATTTTAGCTACAGTTTGCATTGATGCTTTTGGATGACATGTTTTCTCATTTTTGAGCCAGAATTCATCCTTCTTTTCAGGACTATTGTGTGTGTTTTGGTACAGGGAGACACGTGGCCCCCATTTCGGGTGTGTCCATTTTGGCGCGGAAAAATACATTTTACGCATGTTTGAACAAAAATTGTGAAAAAAACGAATTACATGAGGTGGGTCCATTTTGTGAAAAAAACAAGGCAAGAATGGATCTATGCCATTTTACGAGCAGTTTTGCTCATTGGAATGTTGGAAAAAGGTGTAAAAATGTGTAGTAAGGGGGATTTTACATAGAGTTATATAGGAGCCAATCTGAGTGACCTGTCACCATACGTCCTTACAAAGTTCATTTACACACCTACATTTATTGACGTTTTTTAAACAGAACGTTCCTAGTTACTTGACGATACGTATATTGGCAGGTTTTGCCAAATCACACTCCATTATCTCCTACATTTATTAAAGAGACATCCTATTTCATTTTTTCTAATATATACATTTATTTTGATGCCAAGATTGATTATTCTAAATTATTTAAATGATATCAGACCTTTTAAGTTGTTGCTGATAAGCACAAAAACTCTTTGAAAACTGAGATGAAAATGGCATATTCCAAAGGCCCATAGGAAGCAATTTTATATGGGCGGGCTGAAGCCCAGTGTCTGAAGATAGGGGGGGGGGGGGCTAATTTGGATTTTCCCCATATTTTCACCGTGAAAAGGGAAAATTCAGCACTTTTGGCCCACTCAGGAGGTTAGCCCCCCGCTCTTACGGGCCTGTTCCATTATGTTCTGTGATTTTAAGATCCTGGTAAACAGCGCAATACTTACTTTGGCTTAGAATGTTCAGAATTTTCATAAAAATATATGTTCTTTCAAATAAAAAGAAGTACATTTTGTGAGAAGATATCTACGGGGTGTCTCTTTAACGGCTTTTGATGCGAAAATCACAGGACTGGAAAGTCAGAGATTCCCATGAAAATAAATGACTCAAGAGACCAATGATATCTGGAAATAATTGATTTTAATCAGTAACACGCAGGGCTGTGCTAATACTTCAACGGTCATTTTGGACTTCAAGTTTTGTCCTGCTCAAGAGAAATATCCTTGTCGAACTCATCGAGTAGCGAACTCGACTAGGATTTGGAAATTAAAGCATAGATATCCTTTGCGTAAGTGGTAAGTCGTAAGTGCCGGTTAAATGTATCAGTATAATCATAACACTCATATTCACGAAAGCAAACTTTTTTGTTCAAATTTATATACTTAGCAAAAGTTCTAACGCGTCACTTTTTAAAATTACATAACTTCTTCATTGTCAAAGATCTAGATTCAGAAATTGGCATTTGTTTATCAGACGTTTCTGTACACATCCATAAAACTATTGTAAGTTTTCTCTCTTACGTGACCGCGTCATACAAATCATTTTTTGAAAGAATTTATTTTGAAAGCTGGTTGATTGTGTTATTGAAGTTTGAAAAAAACAACGCAGCTCGCATAGACGCACCTTTTTTTAATGCAAGACAATCTGTCAAGGTCATGGTCACAAACTCAAATGTAACGGTCTCAAATGGAAGATCTTGGTGGCATCTATTGTATATGTGTAAAGTGCATGTATCAAGATTACATCTTAGACAGCTCGTAAGATATAAACAGTTAAGTTTCTGTCTACGTAACCGACGTTGCCGTCGCCTCCAACACTGACAACCAACGACGCTAGTGATGTAACATTGCCTCCACATGCATGAAGTACGAGGTCTCTTAGGCGTAAGAGCGGTCGATTTGTTTAAGGAACGTAACTTTTCTACACAGGAACTCTTTCAGCCAATATAATTGGTTTACAAATTATGTGTGAATATCCCATTTTAACCAAATTACAACCTCTTGGAATTTTTTAAAAAAAATGATATCCTTATTGAAAGTTCAATCTTAAGGATTCTGTTCAAATGGTGGTAGTCGGCATCTGCAAAGTTTGAACCTATTCTGTATATTCGTTGAAAAAAAATACTAACAGTACTAATACTCTACAAGATTTGAGTCATGCGTTGGTAGTTTTGTGAGTATATTATAATTCTCATATTCACGAAAGTAAATTTGAACAGCGTGCCACAATGGCATTTAACCCTTTCCCAAACAAGACCTGGTTTTGACGTCCCTATTAGAAAAGGCTTGGGAAAACATTGAAGCAAAAGAAGAAACTGCTGATAACCAGCAGTTTCTCATTTTGTTTCAATATTTTCTGTGCCACATTTAATACAAATCCTATCTTTAATAACATTTATTTTGTCATTTGTGGCGGTTTTTGAAGTGGATCACCCTTAAATTCTGTCGTTTGGGACAGGGGTAAAGATAGAGATAAATACGCCAGTTACCGCGGTAACAACAAGAAAGCAAGAACGACAAACTATATAAGTCAACACTAGCACGAAAGTATGTGATACAGCCGCACTCACAAGCTATGCGTACTATCACACACACAAACAACCACGTGCACGTAAGCAAACACGCACGCACATACACACAATTGTAGGCATGCAAAAGTACATTAAGTATCGCGCAAGGAGGAATCAATGTTTATAGTAGCATCGCATGATAAGCCTTTACTGTATGTAGTTGTCCGTAATTATTGTTTACCAAGGCAAATAAATCTACGTTCATTTATGAATAGGAATGAACTTTGTTCTAAAATGAGACTGCTTACGTGACTATATTGATAAATTATCGATGTAGTTAAAACGCCTCGTAACTACAACTTAAATCACGCTGTAGTTACGAGGTTTTAGAATTATACCGACGAAATTCTATTGTATATCCGAAATTACGTTACGGGTTACTTGATAAATTCGTTCCCTATTGGTGTTCCTTTATTTAAATGTAGTTGGGCTATGTCCACAAGACAAGTTACTTCTTTTTATCTCTATAGATATTCATTGTGGACAGACAAATAAATTCGACCGCTATACTCGTGCAGCATAAAGAAGTTTTGCGTATGTTTGAAGTGAGCGTAACCGTTTAAGTGATCTAATGAACTAATCAAGTGCACCCTGATGCATTGTGTATGTGTAGCCAAAGTATTAATTGACATTTTCTGAACAGAGATTTTGCCACAACAGGTCATGTAAAATCGCCATTAGGCGTACAGAACACAATTTGTCATTTAGCACTAGGCGTACAGTCGGAAAATATACACCAGTCTCATTCAAAAGCCGATATCTTTGTGTAACATACCATATTTGTGTCAACAACTGTTGCAAATCATAGCAGATAGGTTTAGCTATTAGATGATGCAAATTTAGGCTTTCAATATTGTGTAGATCGCGAGATTTTAGCCCATATTGTGCCAGTAAGCAGGGCGAAAAACAGCAAAAACCAGTGATTTGACAGTTTGATACGAATTTACACACATAATTCGTTGAAATACTAGAAACCGTAATTACTTTAGGTAATGCCTATCCAATTCTTTCTTCAAATTTGAAAACCCCGTCAAGAAAGATTGTTCCGATTTTTACTTATTTGCTTTATAAAATCCAAACCATCAGCTTGTTTACCACCACTAGTGATATTTTGCGTACAGTTAGATGCAACTTCCGATACACGCGACTGTACGCTTTTACACAGTGCACAAGTATACAATGAACTGTGAACATTAGATACACTGGCATCACGGTACGGAAACTACAGAGACAGAGCCAATGGCTCTGCAAGTAAAATCCTCTGGGGCGCTTCCAGCCATGTGTGGCTCTGTCTCTGGGAGCACGATTTTTGGACAAAAACGGGTGAGTGTTCAACTTTGTTGTTCAATAATTTTCTTTTGGTGCTTAAAAACGTAAAAACGGGAATGTCATGCTCCCCTAAGACCATTTATCTGTCTGTTCTAATTCTATGGGCTTCAAAGTCGGCAGGGTTTTCATAGGATCATTGTCGTCGTGAGTCGACCCTATGTGATTTTCTTGTTTACATCATGTATTTGTCTACATTCCAACGGTAGATAGCCAATTCCCGCAAAACATGTTATATACTAATCGAGGGATACTCTCGATTAGATATCCCTTTCCCATGTTACAAAACCTTAGAAATTATTGGTAAAAATAAAATCTGAGCAATTTCTATCGGTGGCTCTGTCTCTGGCGGCTGGCTCTGTCTCTGGCGGCTGGCTCCGTCTCTGTGTACTTTGTTCAACATTTTAATCCAACACAAAATTCGTGTCGAAGTAATATACCTTATTGACTCATACACTGAATAGATCATGATAGCGTATGGTGAACGGTTCATTCACTGATCAAATGCTTTTCCAAAACATGGGTAGATAGATCTCACTTAGTCCGACCCAGCCAATTATCGCCCGATCTCTTTCACTTACATCTTATGCAAACAACTTGACCATATCAGTGCATCTAGTATAACTAAACACTTCGACAAAACATATTCTGCGAGTTACAGCACGGCTTTTGGGAAAAAAGATCCTGTCTGACCCAACTCTTTGGCTTGGTAGATGATATCCTCCAGTTCATAAATGAGAAAAAAAAACAAGTTGACTTGATCCTATTACATTTTACAAAAGTGTTTGATATGGTAAGTTATGAGACACTGCTGTCAAAATGTATTATTATGGCATTACAGGTCACACTCTCGCATGGATCAAAGCCTTTGCAGACAATAGGACACAATCAGTGCTGGTCAATGGATCCATGTCCAGCATCATACCAGTTCCTTCAGTTGTGCCCCAGGATTCGGTCTTAGGCCCCCTACTATTCCTTGTCTATATCAATGACCTTCATGAATATGTACAATGCTCTAAAGTACGTCTCTTTGGTGATGACACTATCATTTACATGTCACAATCTATCACATTCTATTCTAGCCTCTCACAACAGGATCTACTCAAGCTCGAGAGATGGAAATCAGACTGGGACATGTCTTTTAATCCTGCCAAATGCCAATTCATACAGTTTTCCAAGAGGAAGACATAATTACCGACACAATACTTTCTACATAATACACTACTTGAAACAGTCTCCTCAGCAAAATATTTAGGTGTTACAATCTCAAACGATTTACCATGGAATAACCGCTGCAGTATGGACTGCTGTCCACTCAACACTCAGGAACACTGATTAACCAGATTGAATCTGTGCAGCGGGGAGCAGCTCACTGTGCCATGCGATTCTATGGTCGCATATTTAGTGTCTCTGTTGGAGAAGATTAGATTTGCGCCGTATTGAACAACGGCTGGTTAGATTCTATAACATTATCAATGATAAAGTAGTCGTCCCTCTCCCTCAAAATATTGTCAAACCTGTCAGACCACTTAGAAATTCCCATATCCTGGCATTTCAGCAACTACATACTGATATTTTCTTTTCTCACAATGCATCAGAACATTGTCTTGTTTGGGAGAGATTAAATGGAAAGATGTCGAATTACATTGGTGCAAAATGTTCTTTGTCAACACCTAATTTGTCGCAAGTAGTAGCTTTGAAATTGAACAACGCCGAAATTTTGATGTTTTGGAAAGCGTTTAATCAGTGACTGAAACGTTCGCCATACGCAATAAAATTATGATCTATTCAGTGTACGAGTCAGTTAGGCATATTACTGCGACACGAATTCTGTGGTGGATTAATTTTCTTTTAAGTTAGCACACAGAGACAGAGCCAGCCGCCAGAGACAGAGCCAGCCACCAGAGACAGAGCCAACGATAGAAATTGCTCAAATTTTATTTTTGCCGATCATTTCTAAGGTTTTGTGACATGGGAAAGGGGTGTCTAATCGAGAGTATCCCTCGACTAGTATATAATGTGTTCTATCTTCGGCAATTGGCTATTTACCGTTGTAATGTACATAAATGCATGATGTAAACAAGAAAAAATCACATAGGGTCGACTCACGACGACAATGATCCTGTGAAAACCCTGCCGACTTTGAAGCCAACAGAATTAGAACTGACAGATAGATGGTCTTAGGGGAGCATGACATTCCCGGTTTTTCGCTTTTAAACACTAAAAGAAAATTATTGAACAACAAAGTTGAACACTCACCTGTTTTTGTCCAAAAATCGTGCTCCCAGAGACAGAGCCACACATGGCCGGAAGCGCCCAAGAGGATTTTACTAGCAGAGCCATTGGCTCTGTCTCTGTAGTTTCCGTACCGTGGGCATTGTAATGCTGAACGTACGTCAGTTTTAGGAAGTATACAAAAAATAAAATTGGGTAAAACTGACCTGAATGATGCTCCCCTCCCAGGCAATTCTCGTAGAGGTAGTACCAAAGCAAATATTACTGCAGATTCTGACATAACCAAACAGGACGCAAAGTTTTCAGTGCAATAGATAGCAGATAAAGTTAGTTTTTCACCGGGAACATGTTATATGATTTTGACGAAACGGTTGAAACACAGACAGATTTGTGCCCGTTGGGCACCTGTTGGCGAAGGAACAGAAATGCACTCCTGTAAAAGTTGCAAAATAATTATCTTTTAATAAAGTAATGCAAAAAATGTGACAAATGTGGGCTTTCTGAACTTTTTACATATGATTAAACATGGATCTACTATTTTGAGCACCATTGGCGTGTCATTAACAAGCAATGGTTGCGAAAAGATCAGGTACGGTCCATCATTACAAAACAACTAAAAGCGCGGCAAAAGTTTTGTACGCGGTATTTTTCAAATGTGATGGGCATTTTGTTCAAATCGCAAAACAGCAGAGCTATCACTGATCATTTATAAAAGAATGGTATGTCGGCAAAAGTGAAGCAATATCACGAAAAATGCCGGTATGGGACCGGCTAAAGAGGCATGTGCCTAATCCATGGCAACGGAGCTGTCCACGAGTGTCATCTTGTCCAAGACTTCCAGAAAGAGAAACATACTACACAGTGTCTTCATCCACCCTTGTAGCCTGGCTTAAGCATGTGTGGCTCTTTTGTCTTTCCTATACTGACGAAAGCCTTCTCTGGCCGTCGGTATAGGTCCTGATGTTCCTAAGGCAGTGTCATTTAGCAGTGTCTACCGAGTGTTCAAAAAGAGGCACATTTATTGGTATATGAGTAATGGATTTCAAAACTTCAAAAGTGTGAGGATGTCAAAGAGGAATACTTCGAAGGATTGTAGAAATTCAAAATTAAATTGCAACATAAAAACTGCTTATAGAATCCCTGTTCCAAAATCAATTGAACGCCCCTCGTAACCAGATTTTCGTTCGTTTTTCGTGAGTACAGAAACGTCATATCGTTGTTTTTCTTTAAAAACATCGTAACTGCATCTTATGTCGATTAATTTGGATTAACCTCTATTTCTGTTGTTTTGAAAAGGACCAAAATGAAAACAAAACCGAAATTGTTATTTCTAGAGCGTGATACATAATATATACCCTACTGAGATGAAAAAGTTTCGTCGCTCGGTACATTTTTTTAGTTTTTGACTGATTAATTTGTCAAAATAGATTAAAGGGGCCCATGCCAGGGTTTTTTTTAAAGGATCAGAATAACATGAAGACAGTCAGAGTTTTCATTTTTGTGTTGTGCATTGTATTATCTAGGGCCAAGATAGATTTTAGCGCTGGAACCAAGTTGTTCAGTTTCCAGTGGTCCAGTTTCCCATAAAAGTTACTATAATTTTATATGAATATCGGGCCAATCAATTAAATACAGGCTTGATCTAAAGGACTGAAATTAATGAACTTCATTTTAAATTTGCTTTGACAGAAATAATCTAACTACGAACGTTTAGCATTCCATACAATATTTCTTGAACACATTTGTTACCTTCGACAA
Organism: Fragum sueziense; assembly: GCA_963680895.1. Lineage (NCBI taxonomy): Eukaryota > Metazoa > Mollusca > Bivalvia > Cardiida > Cardiidae > Fragum > Fragum sueziense. The sequence continues at coordinate 31,741,563 of OY804599.1, forward strand.
CCTAGCATGGGTCCTTTTAACAATTCCATTTTCTTTACTCCTAACATTCATAATATCGACTTCGATTCAATGTACACTAAGTTGAAAATAGACAATGTAAGAAATATTTCTATTCTTTTATCGTATTTTTTTCTTGATTGATATTCCTTTTAAAATCTGCATCTATCCTTCTGGGTCCATTTCGACATCTATCCGTCTAGGTCCATTTCGATCTGTAGGCCCACAGGAAAACCTGGAATAAAAAGAATATAAAGACGCCATGAAACAGTGTGGTTTCTAATTATTGAGAGAATTTAAGAATTTAACATGATGGTGGTCAACATTTTCCTCAACATTTCATTTGCTGTATTGCACACGAAGCATTTCATTATCAGCATCTAAATTATCATCTGTGCCGTCTTTCAAATCGAATCAGTCCAAATTTTTACCACTTTTATAATTATGAGGATAACAAGGGTATATTAATGTGATTTTTTACTTTTCATTCATCATTAATTTCAGGTACATATTTTCATACAAAGTTCTGTTTAATTTCTGTAAAAAAAATAAAGTAACATATTTCGCTGCTTTTCAACAAAAACCTCGTAACTGTAGCGTTTTTAAGCACCGATGCAATATTTGTCTTTAACTTTTTAATACCAAACTTGTCAACGCTATGTTTGCATGTGCATGATGATACGCTCAGACCAACTGCTCAATTTCTTTTGCTTGTCGTTAAAAAAGAATTTTCTATAATAGGAACAGATTATCATTTTGTGCTAAAATAAAACTGGTTTTACCGATTTGGGTTGATAAATCGTCGTAGTTGTCATTTATAAACTCTCGTAACTACAGTTTCAATTAAGCCGCAGTTGCGAGATTATTGAATTACACCGACTAAATACTATTGTTTGTCCGAAATAGCGTCATTATTTACTTGATATAATTGAACCCTATTTACCTAAATCACGACAGGTGGCACAGCACACGTGACGCACGATGCCACTGTAGCACGCCAGTTCTTCATCCGCGCCGTAGTTTCTCAACGTGGATTGGAACGCCAGCCTACATAAGTAAGGTTTATCAACACAAGCTTTGTCTAAAGTCGAAGTCGGTGGTTCTGAAATTCGTAATTTAAACCTTTTCCAAACAAGACCTGAGACGAGTCCTTTAGGGCGAGATTTTCTAAGACATCTTGAGATTTAAGCAATCTTTAGATATCACAAAAATCTCGCTCTTAAGAATGCACCTGCTGATCTGACTTTCTGATTTTTTTTATATAAAATGATTAGGAAAAAATTGAGACAAAGGAAGAAAATGCTGGTAACCAGCATTTCCTCCTTTAACCTCAATATTTTCTGTCCTACATTGTAGATCTACTCAAATTCTATCTTGATCAGCATCAATCTTGTCGCCTGAAGCAGTTTTAGATCAGTCCTGTTTTTTGCTGTTTGGCAACGGGATGTTTTATACATAGCCTAGAAACATTTCGTACATCTTCGGGCGTCATCTGTAGCAACGGAAATTGACGAGGTTATCACTTGTCAATTTCCGTTGCCTCGGATGACGATCGGAAATTGACGAGGGTAACCCTCGTTAAATTCCGTTGTCACAGATGACGCCCGAAAATTCACAAAATGTTATGTTGTTTTGATGGGTTGTAATCCTTAAAGATCCATCACATTTAACAAATCCCTGATCCCAGGCTTGAATTGGTAGTGACTACTGAATTACTGAAGCCATTTTCACACCGTTCATCCAGATACAAAAAAACACGGATTGGTCTTCCAAACGCGGATGTGAAAAACAACACCGTGGGAATACACAAGGTAAGAAAACATATAGCCTTTTAATTGCTGCTTTATAAAAAGTGTTTGTGCAGAGCTGATACAAAATGGTTTATCTTGAGGGTGGTGCAGTTTCATAACAAAAGATTTGAGTAAACTATAGATACAGGCGATTTTAAATCGTAAATCACTATTTTCTCGCCTACTTCCCGTTTTGTTTTATATTTGTAGAAATTATTTAACTGGTTTCGAGCAAATATCTCTTTAAAATAAGTTTTCGACATCTATGGAATAAATCTATACCATTCATTAAACTGGGGAAAAAAATTAAAAAATTTGGGTGTCTAAAGCCATGTTAAAAAATTAGCCTAGTTTGCTTCAAGGTACAACTTACCACGGATGTTGATACCACACAACACGGATGATCTACATAATTTGGGTAAAACGAACTCGGATGCGAAAATCGGGGATTTTAGTGCAAAACACTTGAAATTACGTTTTCTAATTAAAATACAGTGAAAAATGTTTGATTTTTATAAAGTGAACGTGCTATTACCGCATCCTGTTGACTTTTATAGTCGGTTATTTACTTTATATATGATTGAATTCGGGGTGGCTTGGAATGGCAACCTTTAACGTCACATGTCACTTTATACTGAAAAGAGTAAAAAGTAAAAAAGACAAGATCGAATTCACAAATTGTAAGTTATTGGTAAGATAAAGCTTCACTCATAAACTCCTACGACTGATGGGTGCCCTACTGGCACAGATTTGCAATCAAGTGTCAAAAATATTGTCATGCAGTCAAATAGTCCGATTTAAAAATCTTTCACACCTGCATCAATCAATACTCGTGTCATCTTGATAATTTTCATTGGACGTTGATAACGTTAATCACAGAATTTGATTGGTTAATCGCTGATCACATTAAAATGATAAAAAAGTACAGGTAATGGGTTGTCATGCTGGGCCTGTCAAAATCAATGATCCTATAGTTCGACTTATCGGTTAACCGACCTAAAAAGTCAACGGTTAATCGAATAATAAAATTGGTATTCGTTGCCATCCCAAGTTTTTATGGATAATTATTTATGAGTAGAATCAGAGAAGCGATATAAACCAGTGGCTTGGGAAAATATTGAGGCAAAAGAAGAAAATGCAATTAGAAGGCTTTCAATGGGGTTCGCCCGAACCCCCCTCTAGAACGAAATGATTTTCGTGGGAAATTTCAAGATATTTTGAGTAAAATGAAGCAGACGAACCCCCCTTTTCCACATTTGAACCCCCTCTTTAGAAATCCTGGATTCGCCGCTGAAAACACGTACACATTTTATATACAATAGTACCGGCCGAAAATAAAGTCACATGGGCTAATGTTTACTACTTGACAACCAATCAACTCTGTTCGTATTTGTAACGGTGCAAATCAGACGAATTGATTGGTTTTGTAGCAGTAAACAACAGCCTACGTCACTGTCATTTTCGGCTGGGACTATCGTAGGTATCTATTTGTTTGTATGTTTGTGTTGTAAACAAATCTTTAGTCGTGTCAGGAAGATGCCGCCGCTTCGTGGGTACCAGTTCTATGGAAATTAAAAATGTCTTGTTCAGAGACAAACACGCTTGTGCCAGCCTGGTTCGCCCCACCCCACCGCCCCGACACCTAGCCGAATCAGCAGTCAGATTATACCAGGTTGCTATTAGTTTTTGTTATTTTTACGTGCAGGATCAACAGTCAATGTAAGTCCTTATTTTCACAACCTAAGTCTTCCAGAGGCATGGTAACTAGTTTTTGAATCTACGCATCTATGTTCATTTCTATTCATAATTTGTTTTACATGCTGTAGTAGAGGGCCTTTCATAAAGACTTTCACTTCAACCCACACTTAAGACTGAGAGAGACAATCATGATAAATATTCTTGGCAATATTTTCATGAAAGAAATCCACCCATATACCGTATATGTACATGTAATAATTGACAGACATGCGTGATAAAGTTGGTGTTTGAATATCAAAGATGAAAACCTTTTGGAGCTCACTATCAAACTGCAATGAAACAAGATGATCATAAGGGTTTTAATCCTAGAATTTAAAGAATAAAAAAAAAAGACACGGACAACTGATCTGTTAAGATGCAGCTGATATTCGCCTATCGCTTTATTAAACATGTAAGCATGGTTTCCTAATATCTTTACTGTCGAAAGTGCTCATCCACATTCCTTTTAGTAAGCCCAAATAAGCCATATTTGGTCTTAAACCAAACATCTATTGACTCCAAACGATATCAAATTGGTTTTAACAAGGATGCAGCCAATTGTCCTTTAAAAAGGCCGGAATCTGGTTTTTATTATCCGTGTCGGTTGTATCGATGATCCGAGTTTGTTTTACCTGCTGGAGAATTTGCACCGTGGTATGTTGCACCATAGCAACTGACAGTACCCAATTTCAAATAGTTCTTGTTCTTTTTTCTATACTTTTCTATGGGTTCTTGTAAAGAAAACAATTGAAGCGATCCCCGATCTTCCGTGAAACATCAATTTGACAATAATTATGTGCTTTAATAATGATTTACAGACATTATTACTAAGATTTTTCTCTTTTTGTGCATCGAAGTCAGAATCAGTAGCATATATTTCTCTTACTAACAGATTTTATGAGACAGGATTTTAGGTAAACATTGGCAAAGTTATGTATGTTTTCATTGTATGTCACACAAAAATCAACTCAGCCGATGTTCGTTGTACATAATTAAAGATAATAAATACTCACTCCGTTCAAAATAAAATTGTTTACATCCGCGTTTGGAAGACAAATCCGTGTTTTTTGTATCTGGATGAACGGTGTGATTTTGAAAATTGATAAAATCGTTTAGCTTACCTGTGGAGGTAGTAGTAGTAGTAGTGGTGGTGGTGGTTGGAGTGGGGGTGGTTGTGGTAGACGTAGTTGTTGTTGTTGTTGTTGTTGGTGGTGGTGGTGCTTCTGTTGTTGTTGTTGTCGTCGTTGGTGTTGTCGTCGTTGTTGGTGGTGATGGTGGTTGGAATAGCGGCGTTGTAGGAACTGTAACAGACCAATATGTATTCTGATCAGATGGAAATAGTCGTCGTCGTCATCATCATCAACATTGCGATCGTCATGGCTGCCATACATGAGCAAAACTTGATCCAAGGGGCATATAACTAGGAAGCAACAAGGAATATGTCAATATTGAAGCTAGAAAGGTCACATGACTCGCATCCTATCATAGAATAGTCTGGACCCACAAGGATCACAAAATATTTTTTATCATATTCTGTCTAAAGTAAATGCTTACCATTGTCCGATATTTCTCCAGATGAAGAATATACATCATCTTCACTGCCTGGAATAAATGGAGTAATAGGGACACTCTCTAAGTCAATCCATTACCATGGCAGACGTCAAAATTTAAGACTGGTTCAAATTCAAAGCTTGTCACAAGCAATTTCTTCATTTTTCACTATGTTTTCAAAAGCACTGCATCCCTTTGGAAGTCAAAAGCATCATTGTACGGTAATGGGTTAATGTGATATCGCTATATTAAAACAAATTAAGGGGGAATGCTCCAGTTTTTCGGAACACTCGGTCATTACTGTAGTAAACTATATGTTTCGTACCAATATGTTTCGCTACCATATTTTTAATAATATAATACATCATTACAATTTATCATTTTCGACGGTTAAAACGTATTTATTATGCGAAACTGATTTCCTCAAGATGGAAATCGATTACTAGAGAGTATTTAGAGCAAGACAGTCGTAAGTGTGTATGCAGTTACCACCGTTTTGCGTCATTTTATTCATATGTAGCTGATAGAAAATACTGTAATTCACTAATAAGTGCGCTGACCTATACATTTTCTTTTTGAATTATTACCAGGACATGTTGCTTAATACAATGAGGGAGTTTCATCAAATTCTATTACACAGAACTTGAAATATTTCCAAAAATATGCAAATTGACATAAAACACTATAGCTTCGTTGATCTAACCGAACACGTGAGCATGCTGTTTTATACATTTACACGTTTATAGAAGCACATATTTTGGGTTTTCTGTTCTTATTAAATGTAAGACGTTATTTTAAATCCATTTTCCGGACTAAACGATGAATAAAAAGCATTTTATAAGCATTTTAGTGACCTTGGACAGGTGCAAGAAACTGTGCATTTTTCCTATGTAGGTGTATGTGATACGAATGCCTATAAAATTCAAACAAGATCGCTGACCATCCACTTTTATTTTATTTTTCAATTGGTAATAACATGTTATTTCAATATACAAAATATAAATAAATTCTATTATTGGGAAAAAATTTAGGAAACTGGAGCATTCCCCCTTAAGCAAGATTTTCTTAAATTGTTGTCATTTAATTCCAAACGCGGACAACAGAGAAAAAAATCATAACGCAGGTACCAAGTTCTTCGCTTGCAATCGAAATCCACTTTCCTATAAATGTAACCAATTCTTAAGAAAACAATGGTTACTTATTTGAATTAGAATGTAAGAACGTAACACACGTGCAGTCTGATCTTGTTCTATTCTACCAGCTTGATGTAAGGTAGAATACCCGTAATATGGCCTTTTTATGATTCACAAAACATCGGACTTTTTTCGAGCGTCGTCGTTACGTTTCCGTACTTATTAGGGCGCGATAGTAAACATTCGCCGGCGGAAAGTTCCACCGCCGAATGTTTGAGGCGTCGTCCGAATAAAACCATCTTCGCAAGCCAAGGGTGACATCTACGACGTAACGTCGTTTCTGTATTCACCCTTGGCGTATTTAGTCCGATTTTCTTGGTCTCCTGGAAAGCGTTTTCATTGGTTCCAGCGAGGTCTCGCTGGATCCAATCAGATTGTCGACTGATACATTTGTTATGAGTAACCAAATCATGACAACGGGCGGGAAAAAGCATTGCATTTGCAACTAAAAAACTCGAAGATGGGCGATTTTTCCTAAGAATTTCACTGCAATAGACAGAAATTCCCTAACTTTAATCGACAAATTATTATACTTTCGACAATTCTACCAAAAAAGCGGCTAACTTTTACATAATCCGCATGGCATATGACGCGAAAGACAACGCGCGTTAATGACGTCATCAATAATGGACGTAAACAACCAGCAGAACAACCGCTAGGCGGCGCTTCGCGATTTCAAGAAAAACGGACTAAATCCGCCAAGGGTGAATACAAACGTAGGTGGGTTCAACCTTGGCTAGCGAAGATGGAATAAAACCGACGTCGCACGAATCTCATTAGGGTTGGACTACCTTAATTCAGCATGAAAAGCGTTAGCAATTAAGTTGTCCGATCTTGACCGGTTAGTAATAATGGGCCAACAATTCGCTGCATTTCAACGAAAATCTTGTAACTGCAGCTTAAAACAATGTGCAGTTACGAGGTTTTCGTTGAAAAGTGACGAATTGCTTACCATGTACTCTCTTAAGAACAGAGCACATTCTCTCTTTATTCCATTATGATAATGATGTGTCATATTTGATGGTTAATCAATTAACCTCGGCTTTGAAGAGTACTTACCAGGAGGCGACAATATACACATCGGTTTGTGGCCTTCCCAGGTTCCAATTTGTTGATTGCATGTCAGTTGGGATACTCCATGTAAAACATATCCATTATCGCAAGCATAAAAAGCAACACTCGGTTTTCCAGACAAATCGTACACGATATTCACGTGTCCATTGTCAATAGATGGAACTTCCGATGGTGGACATGCTGAAAGAAAAGAGAAACCGAAGTCATTCTACCGTTACCGTACCCTCCGGAATCCGTTTAGCACATGCGCGAGCATAGACCGGTCACCACCTCTGTAGACCCTGGGCTAGAAACATGTTTGCTCCCCCCCCAGAGGGAATTTTGTAGACATGTTTTTTCTTAAAGTACATTATCTTAGAAACATTTTGAGCGTTGTTTGCACTCTGGCGGTTGGGGCTTTTGGCTGTAACCCTTATCTAAAACCCTTAACCCTATCATTTTTTTCATAAAAATTTACATTACTTATTTGGTCATATTTTCATCAAATATTGACCTACAGATGTCAAAGTGGTATCAAATGAAAGCTTATGACTTGCATTTCATTTTGTAGTTATTTTATGCAAATTAGCTCATTTGCATATGCATGAATGTTAATGATTTCCCTTAAAATTTGCATTTTTGGGTGAAAATTTGATAAATAACTTCTAAAACAAGGCATTTCTGTCCAGGGGGAATTTTGTAAACATGGTTTATCTTAAAGTATATTTTATTAGAAACATTTTGAGCCTTGTTTGCACTCTGGCGGTTGGGGCTTTTTGCCGTAACCCTTAACCAAACCCTTAACCCTACCAAATTGTTCATTTAAATTTTGAAAATGACTTTGGTCATATCTTGATTGAATATTTACACACAGGTGTCAGAATGGTATCAAATGAAAGCTTATGACTTGCTCTTTTATTTTCAGTTATGTTATGCAAATTAGCTTATTTGCATATTCATGAATATTAATTATTTGTCCTAAAATTGCGATTTTCGACAAAAAAAGTGGTAAATACTTTCCAAAACGAGGCGTTTTTGTGCAGGGGAATTATGTAAACATAGCAAATCTTAAAGAAAATTATACAAGAGACATTTTGAGCAATGTTTGCACTTTGACCGTTGGGGCTTTTGGCCAAAACCCTTATCTAAACCCTTAACCCTATACACTGTTCAATCATTTAAAAACGTTTTTGGTCATATCTTGATTGAATATTGACTTATAGATGATATAATGGTATTAAATGAAAGGTTGTGACTTGCTCAATAATTTGCTATAAATTTTATGCAAATTAGCTCATTTGCATATTCATGAATATTAATGATTTTACTTAAAAATGTGACCTTTTTGCTAATATTTGGTAAATAGTTTCAAAAACATTGTGTTTCTTTTCTGGGCGAATCATGTAAACATGATTTATCTTAAAGAATATTTTATTAGAAACATTTTGAGAGATTCTTGCACTCCGGCGCTTGGGGCCTTTGGTCATAATCCTTATCCAAACCCTTAACCCTATAAAATTGTTCACTCAAATTTTCAAAACATGCTTGGTCATATCTTGATTGAATATTGACCTACTGATGTAAGAATGGTATCAAATGAAAGCTAATGACTTATTCTTTAATATGCAGATATTTTATGCAAATTAGCTCATTTGCATAAGCATGCATATTAATGATTTGTCTAAAATTTTGATTGTTTAGCAAGGTTTTTATTCTAAATACGTACCAAAAGACCCGATTGTTTCTGTCTCGCGAGTTCTCAACCATTTAATATCCATGTTCACTCTTTTAACAACATCTAAGCCTTGTTTGAAATCTATTTGATGTTTTGTTTCAGTAATTTTAAAGTGTGCAGCCCATTATATTTTGTTCCTATAAATCTTATTTTCACTGTATGTATTTAGTTTCCATTTGATCTTTTTAATCTTAATTGTCTTAAATGCAAATAATTTAAATTGATTTATTTTATTGTATTGTTGTTCTTGCTTATATCTAGTTTAGTTGACAGAATGTTATCCTTTGTAAAACTGCTACATGAATCCAAAATTGACGCAAAATAGGACTTTAAACATAAACATTTTATCATATGCCATATAATGATACAAAATGGGGGACTTTATTCTAATATACATATAAAATTAATCATTCCAATTATTTTTTAAGTTTTATGGCTGAATAGAGATCCTGGAATGTAGACAAATTGCATACATATAGCAAAATAACATTGTTAAGCAATTATGAAGGCCTTACTTCTGCCATTCACATGGAGAAAACAGCATCTTTTTTCTCCATCTGAAGAGCCCTTCCTTGTGTTTTCCTCATAGACAAGTCAATTTGTTGGCCTTAAGGGTATTTGATATGTAGCTGACAGATCAGGGACACTGGTGTTACCATTTCTTTATGCTCTATTAAGGCATTTTCAATTCAGATAATTTAAGCTTGGGGTGCCATATGTAAAGCCTATGTATCAGATGCATTAAATCAAGAGATGTACACGATGTATGTATGTAGCTAGAGTACAGACAATTATTGGTTGTGATCAAAAGATTATTGCATTTATTACGATGCATTTATTTGTCTGTATCAGATCAGAACAGATGTGAACTGATCCATACTACCGACAGCCCATGCTGAATTTATATTCATATTCTTCCTTATCTACACATATTTCTTATATGTGCTTTCAGCATAGCACCACCTCACAATAAATTGAAAATAGTTCCCGTGCGATACACATACAATCTCTTTCAATATGACATATGTTTTCCAGGATGGCATTTGATGGCCAGATATCTTCAGTTCAATATTTTCCTGATATTTAAATGCTACAACTATGCTACCAGGTTTAGATCAGCATGTGAAATTCCATATTAAGACACTTACCTATTGCACTGTTCTAGAACAGTTTGACCAAAAATGATTCACATCACACTTGGTGGCAATCTTGGAATTACTCAAACTGTGGGAGTTGGGCAAGTTTATCATGATGGAAACCGATAAAGATCAATTACTAAACATAACAGGGTTACTATGTACATAACATAACAGGATTACTATATAACATATAGCACTGTCAAACGGAATACATTTTATGGATTTTCCACAATAAATGTGTTTTTGTCCCAAACATTTAAGAATCAATAGTATTTATGAATATGTAAATGAGCAAATCGACATGAAGTAATTGCAAATATACAAGCAATTCACTAGCTTTCATTTGATACCATTTTGATGTTTGTAGATCAATATTTAATCAAGTTATGACCAAAAAACGTTTTGAAAATTTGAATGAACAATTTAATAGGGTTGAGGGTTTAGATAAGGGGTTTGAGTAAAAGACCCAAATGCCACAGTGTGAACATTGCTTAAAGTGTTATTCATGTAATGTTCTTTAAGATAAATTATGTTTGCATAATGCCTCTGAACAGAAACACCTTGTTTCTGATAGTATTTAACACATTTTCGCTGAAAAATCACAATTTTAAGGAAAATCATTAATATATCGCCCCCTTGGTGCAAAAAGGTACCAACTGACATTTTGGGCAAAAATGACTTTTGTGCACCGGCAAGTGTATTTTTATGGTATCTTTCATGTGTAGAAATTTCTAAGCTGTAGGTCTTTAAATACCTACAATATAGGGTAATGTCAAAAGGTACCAACTACAAATCAGGGTTTTTTCACTTGCAATAAGGTACCATCTGACATGCAGTTTGTGCAAAAAGGTACCATTTGAACTAATGGTGCCTTTTTGCACCATGGATTTTTTCTATGCTATACATTTTCTTCATCAAAAAGGTACCATTATGCAATTGGTACCTTTTTGCTGCTATAAATCATAGACAAACTTATAAATTCATTATTAAGATAACTCAAATGGTACCTTTTAGCACTGAAATGAATACACAAACCATATGCTGATAAGCTAATTTCTTATCATTATAATTAGTTGTTAGGTGAGAAATCGCATTTTCTTACGCCATTCATTTTGAAATTATCTATGTTGCTTACATGAAGTGTTTATTTTTACCAAAGGGGATTTCGTAAAAAGAAAAATATGGAGTTTGATTCTTTCACAGTAAATCTTACGTTTATTTTACTTTATCAATATCTTCTATAATTGTTTTCATTATCTTCAAAAAATTTAGTTTCAAAAGGAATAGACAATTGGGATATTTTGGAACCAAAATGATTATCATACTACATCATTTAAGACGCATCAAATTATGAGGTCTTACGAATGAAACTTGCATTTATCCAATGTATGAAAGATTGCGTTCGTTTCTGAGACAGAAGATATAGTCAAATGGAAATGGAAATAATAGATTATATATCTCTTTTAAGTGCTGATTACAGATTTCTTTTAAGTGCTAACCAATATTTGGATGGGGCAAAAATGTTGTGATACTTTTTGTTGTCATTTTTTGTTAACATGTGCCATGTATTGCCTCCATCTTTTACAAAATAAAATCTAAATCTAATGGTGATAATTATCTACTATGCACATCCACCAAGTGCAGATGTAAATATTCAATATAAAGATAGTAAATTGATCAAGAGTCACGGGACTGGTGGAATCTACAACTGATTCAGACAGTATCCCGCGATTCCAACTCTTAAAGAAAATGAAAAACTTGACAGTGAGCTAGAAGACGATGATAATAGCTGAATGTTCATGTTTATCATGCACAAAGAAAAGGAGACATTAATTGAGTGAATCAGAGTTTGAAACTATGAGCAAGGAAGAAGAAGAATCAAAGGGTATCACCATTCAAACCAAACATTATAAGAATTGAAAAGGCGAAAAAGAAAAGCAACCAAAATATCTCAAAAAGGACATAACAGCCATATAATCCAGGTCTTTCAATCAAGATGAAAAGTCAGAGAAAAACTTATTCAAAACATGTGCACAAAAAAGAACTAATATGAATGTCAAAGAAAAAGCAAAGTAGATTAGGAAAATGTTTCAATCCATTTAACAATTGTGCTAAAATCTTTAAAACCTATCAAATCTCTAAAATCAATCAAGAACTAAAACTTTTTAAGAATGTGATGAACTGTTCAAGTTAATATCACTGGCGATGGTAAATGTTTTCCCAATCAGTGATTGATACTGGAAATATTTAGGAAACTCATATCGAGTTAGGAGCTAACATGTCTGACTTTACCTTTTATTTTGTACAAGTAATCATTTCAAAAAGAACAATTTCTAAGCCAGAAAAATGGATTCGAATGTAGTTAGTGTGCAATGCAATATTGTCATAGCTGATAGTACTCCTTTATCAACAGCTAATTGTTGCAAATGTATGTGTAGAATATATCTAAACTCAATATTAATTTAACACCCGTTTCTGATATTAAATATAGAGAGGTGACAGAGAAAGTGGTTAATATTGCGTACACTGCAACCAATGTCAAGAAAACTTTGATGCAAATTTGTTTATAATTCATTTCCTGTAATATGTTACAAATAATGTGCAAAGTATGGGAAACAACTCAGACTCTAAGTCTGAAGTATGAATATTACAGACCGGAAGAAGACGTTTTGATGTCCAGTGCAAACCTCCTAAGAGAGCATAAAGAAACTATCAAATAGGAAAAGAACGAGGAAATGGAAGAGAACAATACTTAGGATTTACAAAATAGGATTACTTAGCCTCAAATACAGACAGTATTTGTGGCAAAAAAATCATTCTGGTTTAACAGAGTGCCATGATTCAAAACAGTAAGTGGCTGTCCATAACAAAGCTGGCTTGGTTGGAATATGTACCAAGGGAATAATACCAGAGGAAATCCCCCAGTTCCTTTTGGGTCTGCAAACAAGTAAAACCGACTGTCCCGTTTGACTCCAATGATGATGACACTGTATACTGGTGATGAATATGTAACATTTTAGATATAGTACTAACATAGTAAATTCTATATCAGTTTACATCACTCCTATAATTCTTTTTGTGCTTATATGGTATTGTAGGGCTGATAATATTTGGTATGATTCATTATTCTTATACATTTACTTGACCATCACGTTTTGAGAGGAAAATATGTGAAGTGTTTGTGTTCTATTAAAAAATATTTTATTCAAACTAATCAATATTTCCATTAAAACTTTTTGCAAGAAGGTACCATCTGACCACATGGTACCTTCTTGTTAATATTTTGAACTGAATGCAAATAATTTGATAAAGCAATAAGGTACCATTTGATCACATGGTACCTTATTGACCTGAAAAATATTCAGAAATGCTTAGTGCAAAAAGGTACCAAAACACAAAATCAATCAAATATCGCTTATTGATAAACCAATCTATTTGTCAATTTGTACATAGTTGGATAATTTCCAGACCTGTCACCATGCCAAAAATCAAATTATTCAAAAGAAAACCTGATTTGATATAGTTGTCTGAATCTTTAAAGTCGATTTTCTCAAAACTATGAAAATGTCAGTTGGTACCTTCTTGCACCAAGGGCGCGAATTATAATGGCAATGCAACTGAACTAATATGCATGAAAAATAATAGCACATGGAAGAGCCAGCCATAAGCTTTAATTTGATACCATTCTGATATCAGTAGGTCAATACTTAATCAAGATATGACCAAAAACGTTTTGAAAATTTGAATGAACAATTTGATGGGGTTAAGGGTTTAGATAAGGGTCACTGCCAAAAGCCCCCGTTTCCAGAGTGCAAACATTGCTCAAAATGTTTCTTATAAACTGTTCTTTAACTTAAACCATGTTTACATGATTCCCCCTGAGAAGAAACACAATGTTTTTGAAAGTGTTTACCAAATAATCGGAAAAAAGGTAACAGTTTTAGTAATGTCATTAATATTCATGAATATGCAAATGAGCTAATTTGCATAAAATTTATAGCACATTATTAAGCAAGTCATAAGCTTTCATTTGATACCATTCTAACATCTGTAGGTCAATATTCAACCAAGATATGACCAAAAACATTTTGAAATGAATGAACAATTTTATAGGGTTAAGGGTTTGGATAAGGGATTTGGCCAAAAGCCCAAATGGTCAAAGTGCAAACATCGCTCAAAATGTTTCTTATATAATTTTCTTGAATATTTACTATGTTTACATAATTCACCTGCACAAAAATGCTCTGTTTTGGAAAGTATTTACCACATTTTTGTCGAAAATCGCAATTTTAGGAAAAATCATTAATATTCATGAATATGCAAATGAGATAATTTGCATAACATTACTGAAAATGAAAGAGCAAGTCATAAGCTTTCATTTGATACCATTCTGACACCTGTATGTCAATATTCAATCAAGATATGACCAAATTCATTTTCGAAATTTAAATGAACAATTTGGTAGGGTTAAGGGTTTGGATAAGGGTTACGGCGAAAAGCCCCAACCGCCAGAGTGCAAACAAGGCTCAAAATGTTTCTAATAAAATGTACTTTAAGATAAATCATGTTTACAAAATTCCCCCTGGACAAAAACGCCTTCATTTGGAAAGTATTAACCAAATTTTTATCAAAAATTAGCGATTTTAAGGAAAATCATTAATATTCATGAATATGCAAATGAGATAATTTGCATAAAATAACTAAAAATTGAAGAACAAGTCATAAGCTTTCATTTGATACCATTTTGACATATGTAGATTAAAATTCAATCAAGATATGACCAAATAATTGTCTGTATATTTAAATGAAAAAATTGAAAGGGTTAAGGGTTTTAGATAAGGGTTACAGCCAAAAGCCCCAACGGCCAAAGTGCAAACAACGCTCATCTTGTAGCATTTGTTATAAGCTTTCAGAAAATCATACCCTTCAAAATTCCCTCGGGGGGGGGGGAGCAGGGGTTATTGGTGGCTCAAGGTCTACTGAAACTGGTTCGCGTATATTAGTAAACACGAAGAAGTATCAAGATTGGTTACCAGTCTAAGCACTCGCCTGTGC
Source organism: Fragum sueziense (assembly GCA_963680895.1). Classification (NCBI taxonomy): domain Eukaryota; kingdom Metazoa; phylum Mollusca; class Bivalvia; order Cardiida; family Cardiidae; genus Fragum; species Fragum sueziense. Next base: position 31,756,813 of record OY804599.1, read on the forward strand.
TTAAGGGGGAATGCTCCAATTTTTCGGAACACTCGGTCATTACTGTAGTAAATTAAATGTTTCGTACCAATATGTTTTGCTACCATATTTTCAATAATATAACACGTAATTACAATTTACCATTTTCTACGGTAAAAGTGTATTTATTATGCGAAACTGATTTCCTCAAGATGGAAATCGATTATTTAGAGCAAGACAGTCGTAAGTGTGTATGCAGTTACCGCTGTTTTGCGTCATTTTATTCATGTGTAGCTGATAAAAATTGCCGTAATTCACTTATAAGTGCGCTGACCTATACATTTTTTTTAATTATTACCAGGACATGTTGCTTAAAACAATGAGGGAGTTTTATCAAATTCTATTATGTAGAACTTGAGATTTTTCCAAAAATATGAAAATTTTGACACGAAACACTCCAGCTTCGTTGATCTAACCGAACATGTGAGCATGCTGTTTTATACATGTACGCTTTTATAATAGGACATATTTTGGGGTTTCTGTTCTTATTAAATGTGAGACGTTACTTTAAATCCGTTTCGGGACTTAACGATGAATATACAGCATTTTATTAGCATTTTAGTGACCTTGGACATGTGCAAGAAATTGTGCATTTTTTCGATGTAGGGGTATGTGATACGAATGCCTATAAAATTCAAACAAGATCGCTGACCATCCATTCTTATTTTATTTTTCAATTGGTAATAACATGTAATTTCAATATACAAAATATAAATAAATTCTATTATTGGGCAAAAAATTAGGAAACTGGAGCATTCCCCCTTAAGGTATACAGCTCATTATTAATACCAGCCCTTTACGAAATGCATCAAACTACAAACGCTTGTAAATACACTTCACATAAGTTGATCTACCGTGTCTGATTTCAAGATTATGATTCAAGAAGAAAATAATTTACAAATATTATTTTACCCTATATTTATATGCAAAGAGGTAATTTTGAACATTTTTGTCAAATATTTCCATAAGTATGCATTAATTCAAAATTCTAAACCGTTTGCTTATGTTTGTTATTGGAATGGAAATGTAACACAGTTTGGGAATTACCGGTACTTTTCAAATTTCGCCTCTCGCTCTTTGTTGCTAATGATGGATTGCATACCTTAAAGACAGATGGTTGAGTTGTTACTGCGCAATTTTGTTGGCATGAACTATACGCGAAATAACGAAATAAAGCATTTTCGGTAATTGGCCTTTTCAGCATTTGTATTTTTACATTAAGTTGATGTTTGGTTGATAAATGACGATTTGTTAAATCAAGATTTATTTCGGTATTTTTTTTATTTTTATTTTTTTTTGTCAATTAAAGTGTGGTTGTATTCGGATGGTACATTTCTATGTCTGTTACTCGTTCAACATGTGGCGTTAGCGATAGGAATCGGAGCGACAGAAGCAAAGTGGCATCTTTATGAGCTGGTCCGCTTCCGATGAACACATAAGATAACACTTTTTGATGTTTAAGGCTGGTAATATCGAAGAAAAGGGATGTAGTGGAACAATTTCGGTCAGAGCTGCAAAAAGTAACCAAAATTTTACCCATAACTAAGAAAAACGCTTGGTTTGGTATAATTTTTTGTTATTGTAGGTATGACAAAGCATTATGTTTATAGAAAAAAGGAAAACAAATCTTACCGCTGGAATATATTTTATTATCAGACACGTTGTGAAAAAGAGCAATTTCAGCTACTTTGGAAAAAAATACTAAAAAATCAAAACCATCACTATTTTCCGAAATTGATACTTTTTACACTGAATAAAACATATTGAACACAATAAACACTTAAATCCTAACCATTTTGAACACCGTTTTTCTCATATTTGCAATATTGGGCAAGAGTAGTCTGCCTTGAAATCCAATAACTTTTTAATTCGCTTGGTGACCTATAGTTTTTAAGTCATTTTTACTTCTCATATAATATAAGTATCAGTACAGAAAAAATAAGAAAATTCTTACCGTGGAAAATAAATCAATCATCTGTCATTATCGGATGAATGGGAATAGCACCCCGGGGGGCGATCCTCATTTATTCAATCAAATTGTGATTACTGTTGTACCTTATCTTGTTTCCTTTAAAGGAATGGTATCAATGAAGAAGAAGAAGAAGAAGAAGAAGAAGAAGAAGAAGAAGAAGAAGAAGAAGAAGAAGAAGAAGAAGAAGAAGAAGAAGAAGAAGAAGAAGAAGAAGAAGAAGAAGAAGAAGAAGAAGAAGAAGAAGAAGAAGAAGAAGAAGAAGAAGAAAACATCTATTCCGAGTCAAGACGTATTCTGACCACACATTCAGTGTCCAATGCATGTATTGGTCCTATGTCTTTGTAACGCTGATATAGAGAGATAATTTTCGTCTACAACATCCTTAACGAGGGCTGTTAGGGATCGGAGACTCATATTTCTAAGACAGAAATATAATATGTTTCATCATCAATGGACCAACAATTGCTTACCAGGTGGCGGCAGAATACACTGTGGTTTGTGGCCTTGCCAGGTACCCTGTTCTTGATTACATACTAGGTAGTATTGTCCATTTAAAACATATCCATCGTCGCAATTAAAGTAGGCATGGGTCGGATCTCCTGATTCCTCATCGTGAATGATATTCACGCGTCCATTATCAATAGACTGGACTTCCGAGAGTGGACATGCTGAAAGACAAAGATAACCCAACAGACCCTTTTACCTAAAGTTTTACCGTACTTCTTCCCCCCCCCCTTGGTACACGCGGGAGCTTAGATAGGTTTACCGCCCCTGAAGCTGCTTCGTACATTAGTAAACAGGAAGTAGTAAAAGTATTAACAGTCTAAGCACTCGCCTGTGCTAAAGGTCAAACTGTTGCGGTACAAATACAGCGTGAAAAAGTCTTTTATCGGACGAATGGGAATAACACCGCGGTCAATAATTATTGAATCATATTGCAATGACTGCTGTACCTCATCATGTGCTCCTGGAAGTTTTTGGAACCAATACAAACAACAATTCCAAGGCGACCCTTATTTTTTGACTACGCCTTTAGTGCCAAAATTCAATAGACAGAGAGCTCATTTATCACTGTATCCCATCTACACCGCCACCGGTAGCGTAATGTTTGTAAACGGAAACAATGGCGAAACCCATCGACTGACATTGGATAAGGCGCTTATATCAGGTACCACTATGTCAATTCTGTGACTTAAAAAATCAAAGTGCTGAGAGCACTGTAATTGGACGTCTCTGATTGATTGAGCGGGATTGTACATGAACGAAAGATATTTTATTCATTCTTCTGTGTTTAATTCTATAAGATCGGTTTCGGACATACGAAATCGGCTTTAATACCAGAAAACCCTTCTCAGGCTTCAAATTGATTTGATTGCCGTTTCAAGACAACTGATTTGTCGCTATGAATAATCACTATTAATTTGATTACCAAATTCAATTAAGGCCATGCGATTAGCACTTTTGTCTTCTTGTTTCGGTTTACTATGAGTATTGTCGTCAGTTATACTTTTCATTGATTTTATAAAGTACGCTACAAAGCAATTTATTCAAAATGTAAGCCAACGCGCTACATAAATGAAAGCCGCGATAGCTCACTTAGCAGAGCACTCACCTTGTACTCTTTACACATGTTATATCCGGAAGGCCCTGGGTTCGAATTCTACTCATTGTTCTTTTTAATCATCTTTTTTATACGCCGCCGGAGGCGGACGTATATTGGCGTCATCTTCTCCGTCTGTCCATCCGTCCGTCCATCCGTCCGGCCTGTCCGTCCATCCGTCCGTCCGTCCGTACGTCCGTCCACTTGTCTTGTCAACGCAACTCCTCCTAAGTTTCTGGCTGGATCTTCTTGAAACTTAGTCAATGTTAGAAACCTCAATTGGTAGATGTGCATGAAGGAAGGATTTTATGATTCGTTGATTTTTGCCAGAGTTATGCCCCTTAAAAACTTAGTCTCTGGGGCTTATTGAAATTGCAGCATTGTCAACGCAACTCCTCCTAAGTTTCTAGCTGGATCTAAATGAAACTTGGTCATTGTTATCACCTTAATTGGTAGATGTGCATGAAGGAAGGATTTTATGGTTCGTTGATTTTTGTCTGAGTTATGCCCCTTAAAAACTTAGTCTCTGGGGCTTATTGAAATTGCAGCCTTGTCAACACAACTCCTCCTAAGTTTCTGGCTAGATCTTAATGAAACTTGGTCAATGTTATCACCTCAATTGGTAGATGTGCATGAAGGAAGAATTTTATGGTTCATTGATTTTTGCCAGAGTTATGCCCCCTTAAAACTTAGTCTCTGGGGCTTATTGAAATTGCAGCCTTGTCAACGCAAGTCCTCCTACGTTTATGGCTGGATATTAATGACACTTGGTCAATCACCTCAATTGGTAGATTTGCATGAAGGAAGGATTTTATGGTTCATTGATTTTTTCTAGAGTTATGCCCCCTTAAAATTTAGTCTCTGGGGCTGATTGAAATTGCAGCCTTGTCAACACAACTTCTTCTAAGATTCTGACTAGATCCTTATGAAACTTGGTGGATGCTATTACCTTAATTCGTAGATGTGCATGAAGTAAGGATTTTATGGTTCATTGATTTTTGCCTGAGTTAGGCCCCCTTCAATCTTAGTCTCTAGGGCTTAATGATATTTCAGTCTCGTGAACGCAATTCCTTCCAGGTTTTTGACTGGATATTTATAAAAACCTTTTTGTGAACACAAATTTTTACAGGTTTTTGTGTGAATATTTATAAATCCTTGTCAATGTCATTTTTTTGTCTCAAGTTTTATAAGTGGCGGCGTATATTGTGACCATGGCACTCTTGTTCGACTTCTATCTCCACCATCGTTGGCGAAAAAACGACCGCAGTGATTTAGAATCAATCTTAACACAAATTCAACGAAATAAAGTAATGAAACGCCGATCATTTACATACAATTCCGCTCAATCAATGAGAGGCGTCTAAATATAGTGCTCCAAGCACTTTGATTTTTATTCCTGTTTAGAGTAAAAAAAGAAAAAAAAAACACGGTAGCAGTTTTCCCTGGTTGTGGTTACAAAACAAATTCAATACATACTTTTCCTGAAACAAAATACCAGATGAATTGGAGCACCTAACCATGGATTCCTCATACAAGTACTACCGCAGCATCCTTACATCTACAGATGTGCATAAAAAGAAGAAATTGGGAACGTGCCGTCGGGAAAATGGCAGTGGAGTACAATAAGCAATTTAAATCTTCATATCATTATCAACGAAAATTTGAGGATAGCAATGTCCCTATCTGTAAACATATTCATACGATCATCCAGGTACCATCTGTTGCAGACCCATTGCTTCATCTTCTTAGCTCAATACACGTAAACGGGTCTCTTTTAAAAACGAAAAAAATACAGATCGCTGTCACTTAGTCTTATAAATACTAGTAATAATCATTGTTGTCATGATCATCGATCATTATGTAAATAGGTCATGATACTGTCGAATATCAGTGATACAGATGCCGGAGAAAAAAAAAACTCGTAAGAGCAACTATTTTTCTGAATAGGTGGATTTCACTAGTGTCTCATCTGAGGCTGTTCAGATGGAACCCCGATTTGTCATCGAGTCGAACCCGAGTTGCGAAATGAACTCACTCCCCGATAATCAATTTCAAAACCCTGGTTCCAAAGTACGTCTCGTGGAAACCCCGTTCCTTTAAATACGTCAAAGACTTAAACAACAATGATCAAAGAAAAGGAACCTATCATACACAATACGTGCATTAAATTGGGTAATCATTCTAAAATGTGTGTTTTCAGTAAACACATCAAGAAAAACAAACGTTTTACAGAAGAAATAATCCGAACTGGTTTTGAACCAACGGCGTTCCAAATTTCAAACTGAAATAAGGTTGCGAGGTTAATCCTTTCCCGTTTGAGCTATCGCTGCTGCTGATGATATAGGGTGTCTGTTTACATTATAACCATAGTGTATGCATGTATCGCTTTCTTAAGATCTTACCCTTTACACAATAAATATTACGAAAGTCAAAAAACTACAAGAAAATGATTAAATCGAAAAAAGATCGTAAAGTTGGTTAAGACATGGCATGAATTGAATCGGCCAATGAATCTTATAGTATTTGTTAGAGAACACATAGAAAGTAGGAAAAGATACGACAGTTTTCCTGTATGGTCGCAAAATCTATTTTGAATTTTGGTCAACTGGCAATTGAGTCTGAGAAAGGGTTTTTTGGTAATGAAAACCCATTTCGCCTGTCCAAAAGTGGTTATAAGAATTGTACGTCCTTTCGGACGTCCAATTAAAAATCAAGTACAATTGGAATTAATTACACTTGAAAGAAGGACAAAATTGGGAAAGTCTGAACGAAAAATGTCCATAGATGACCGAGAAATTCACTATTTTGTCCCTCGAAATCATCGCATTTTGAACATACCATGAAACTATTGTTATTTTTTCCATATTTTGACGCGATTTTTAAATAAATTCCGGCAGTGGATATTTGTAAGACGTAACGTCAAAAGTTGCGGACCAACGTTGTAACACGCATATCGACCGTTTTCCGACGTTAACGTTACGCGAAGGTGTAAAGAAAGTTATAACTTTCCCCAAAACATGAGAAATGACAAATTTTCAATGTTGGCCAAAAGAAAACATTTTCACAATAATACCAATACATGCATACATGAAAATAGCACCGTACAAAATTAATAATCTCAACTATCAATAAATAAACAACAGAATTATTTCGTAAGTATTGAAAAATCAAGCTCTAGTGAATATTGAAAGTGAATATTTTACATCTGTAGGAGAAATGGAGCCGTTTCATACGCTAAATATAACTTGTCAAGTATGCATATTTTTGTTATTAAGATATTTCTACTTGCGCAAATGTAAAAAAAAATAAAAATAAATAAACAAATAAAAATAAAAAAAATGTGAAAATACTTACTAAATAATCGTCTTCAAGTTTGCTCGTTAGCAGACAAAAGATAGAATATTCTTTTAAATGGGGTCTACAACAAATGCATTATATGTAGGAAAAATGAAACTCCGAGACTAAATGCTGCAACATATTAGATGAAATCAATGAAATGCTTTACTTAAAAAAATGTCTTCTATTATTTCAACGTTTTCTTATGCCTTGGTCAATGCTTTTCTTTCTTTTTTCTGTTACGGGTCTCAAAATTTAAACTTAAGTTGCATAGACCACAAATAGCAAGATAGTCAAACAAACAACGATAAAACAAGTGGATCTAGAGCATCGATACATAATCGTAAAACGCCATGAATAGTTCTTCACAAATCAACATGACGTCAAATCGTCAAAAACGCGTTTTTGTGACATTTTTAAGACGCTACATCACACTCTATATCTTCGCTAGTTGAAGAGATATTGACAAAAGCATCTATTTTTTCAAATTTTATCCGAGATGTATGTCGAAAATCAATTCAAATTCAAAATATTTTGATTTTCTTAGAAAAAAAGCTATATATGAAAAAATCACCCTTGCATTTGGGACCGTCTTAGTGAAAATGTGACATTTTTAAGACGCTACAAACACAATAAAATAATGATTTTCTTCAACTCCAATCAAGACAAAAAATTAACTACAAAAACTAGAGCTCAGATGTATGTCCCAAAAATTTTTATATTGATTTCTAATCGCTATTGGAAAAATAAATTAGATTTAAAAATTAGACATACCGAAAAAATCAACATGACGTCAAATCGTCAAAAACGCGTTTTTGTGACATTTTTAAGACGCTACATCACACTCTATATCTTCGCTAGTTGAAGAGATATTGACAAATGCATTTATTTTTTCAAATATTATCCGAGATGTATGTCGAAAATCAATTCAAATTCAAAATATTTTGATTTTCTTAGAAAAAAAAGCTATATATGAAAAAATCACCCTTGCATTTGGGACCGTTTTAGTGAAAATGTGACATTTTTAAGACGCTACAAACACAATAAAATAATGATTTTCTTCAACTCCAATCAAGACAAAAAATTAACTACAAAAACTAGAGCTCAGATGTATGTCCCAATTTTTTTTATATTGATTTCTAATGGCTATTGGAAAAATAAATTAGATTTAAAAATTAGACATACCGAAAAAATGACGTTTTTTTAACAGCGTGACGCTACTTATCTCTTTCTTTCCATTCCTCCATAGTTTGTTTACACCATCCAACTGCCGTAAGATTTACGCTATATCTTCTGTGACATCACTGACGTAATTTGCCAAAGTTTGTGCGCTTTAAAAAGTCTTACTTTTTATTCTATTGGGATTCTCGCGAGTTTGTTTGGTAATTTCTGTTACACGTGACGACGTCATTTTCTGCGTCAGAGTTTATTTATTTTGTTTATCAAATTGTCTGTATTCAAACAATGTTGAAATTCGACATATATAAATAAATTACAATTCAATATCTTTTATATGATACCAAATACATGTGTGTTTCTCAAATAAAAATAACAAATATGCGGTTTTAAACAGAAGTGCATAGCCAATTTTGGCTTGGTCCGCAACTTTTGACGTTACGTCTCAGTGTCTCTCTAAAGTTACTTTGACATTGATGTAGTAATAAATGTAAACGAAGGCAAACAATAATGCCATGTATACATTACAGTGAACGGTTGGGAAACAGCACATGGTCCGGTTGGGAAACAGTCTAGCGACTGACTGGGACCGGTTTGTAAACGGAAAACTTCACTTTAGATAGGTGACATTTCTGGCCATGTCTACACTAGGATCATTTATAAAGTGGCGAAATAAGTAAGCATCTGCAGTTTTAAAAGTGATCTACCGTCGGTTGGTCGAGTTCGCTATGAAACATACAGAAAGGTACTCTGAGTATCTTTCTGAATGCAGAAAGGCATTCCGGGTACCTTTCTGCATACAGAAAGGTGCTCCATTTGGAAAAAAGAACAGAAAAGCCGTCGAAAATACAGAAAAGTCCTCCATTTTTTTTCTTTAAAAACATGAATATTGAGTTTCGGGATCACCTAAGAGTGTTTGGCTGAATTTTGCCTACAATAATACGTTTTCCCGTGGTCATAATATTATGTATTATTATCCTCCGCCGTTGAAATCATCGGGGGGATATTGTTTATGCCATGTCCGTCCGTCCTTCCGTCCGTCCGTCTGTCCGACATTCGTTTCCGCGCTATTTCTTGAAAACTATAGACCGGATTTCAATGAAACTTGGCACACAGCTTCACTACAAAGAGGACATCCGCATATCGTCGGGGTTACCCGGTTCGACCGTCGAATTTAGAGTTACTGCCCCTGACTGTTTAAGTCATATACATACAGAGTGATATTCGTTTCCGCGCTATTTCTTGAAAACTGTAGACCGGATTTTAATGAAACTTGGCACACAGCTTCACTACAAAGAGGACATGCGCATGTCGTCGGGGTTACCCGGTTCGACCATTGAATTCAGAGTTACTGTCCCTGACTGTTTAAGCCATATACATACAGAGTGATATTCGTTTCCGCGCTATTTCTTGAAAACTATAGACCGGATTTCAATGAAACTTGGCACACAGCTTCACTACAAAGAGGACATCCGCATATCGTCGGGGTTACCCGGTTCGACCATTGAATTTAGAGTTACTGTCCCTGACTGTTTAAGCCATATACATACAGAGTGATATTCGTTTCCGCGCTATTTCTTGAAAACTATAGACCGGATTTCAATGAAATTTGTGCACAGCTTCACTACAAAGAGGACATAAGCATATCGTCGGGGTTACCCGGTTCGACCATTGAATTTAGAGTTACTGCCCCTAACTGTTTAAGCCATATACATACAGAGTGATATTCGTTTCCGCGCTATTTCTTGAAAACTATAGACCGGATTTCAATGAAACTTTGGGCACAGCTTCACTACAAAGAGCACATGCGCATATCGTCGGGGTTACCCGGTTCGACCATTGAATTCAGAGTTACTGCCCCTGACTATTGAAGCCATATACATACAGAGTGATATTCGTTCTGTTGAAGCCATACACATACAGAGTGATATTCGTTTCCGCGCTACTCCATTGACAATGAAAATATGTTCGGCGGGGGATATCAATTCAACAAATTTGCTTGTTTCACTTAAATTCGATCAGGTGGTCCCAAAACTCATTAATACATGTCATTTTCATTAAAAAGAAATGGAGAACTTGTATGTAGTTTCGATGGCATTTCTGCACTTTTTTAGATTTGAAGTACATTTCTGTATCTTTCTGCGAACCTTTCTGCATATTTCATAGCAAACTCGACCAATCGAGCATTACTGGTCTGGCAAGCATTTTAAAAAAGTATATGACTCACATACCCTGGTATAACATTACTTAGACACATCAGTAATAAAACCCATTTTGATATATTTCAGGCTCTAGCAATGGATCCGTTTCGTTGTTACGTCTGTCAATTTTGCAGCTCAAATCTTCATGACATTGTAAAACATAGCTGTATACATGTATCACGAGAAAGATTCACTCAGAGTTAGATCTCGTGAACTTAACATGAAAACCGGATCTACGGGATGTCGGACACACAACTTTGCAGTAATTCCTGATAAAGTTAAAAAAAGATGGACATACAATAACTGTAAAGTGTGGTGAACCCGGTAACTTGAGTGTTGCCATTTCTGAAAAGAATGAAGATATATCTGTTCTAAACAGTCCACTGGCTAAAAATGCAAGTATTCTAAACCTGGTATGACACATTCGAATGACATTCAGGCCCGTAGGAAGCAATTTCATATTGGGGGGGGGGGGGGCTAAAGGCCTTGTCCAGAATATTGGGGGGGGGGGCTAATTTGGATTTTCCCAAAATTTTCAGTGTAAAATTAAGAAACATGTTTATTGTATGTATCAAATGTACTTTTTTCGGATACAACATCCTCAAATGCGGACGGCTTTCGGTCCGGGACCAACATTACCAAGAAAGAAATACATTTTTTCTGGAAATATTTACATAAAAACGGGAATTCACTTTCAGATTGGTCTCAAGTGGGAGTTCACCAAACTGGTTCTTCCATTAGAGATACCAGAAAATGACTACCTATTTCCATTTTTCCTGTCTATTTTTTCATGTAACAAAACATTGATTTCGAAGTTTTGAAAGTACTTGTTAAAGTATCCGATATTTGAAAAAATGACTATAAATGAAAAATGAGCCGGGATCTGAAAAAAAAGCAATAATGTTTGTTGTTGTTTGTTGTTGTTTGTTGTTGTTGTTGTTGTTTTTGTTGTTGTTGTTTTTTTTTCTTTTTTTTTCTTTTCTCTAGACCAACACGAATCAAGTTCAGTCTGTGTAGGTACAATCTGCGAAGGTACACACAGAAGCATCGAGATTCATGTTCTTCATGAACAACTTCTCCACAACATGTAGCATAATTTTGTCAGAGAACATCATGCATCCCGATCAGTCTGCATTTAGGCACACGGTGATCTGAAAATAAGACTGAACTATAATGGCCCTCTTTCCAGATCCTGAATCATTATATAGTTTTGTTGCAAATTTTTAATCATTTACGTCAAATAAACTTTTCTAAATTTGGTTTTAATTATCTCCAAATTATGTCACGTTGTTTATCTTCGTAATAAATATTAGGCTACTTTGATTTTAAAACTGACGTTATTCAGACAAAAATAATTTTGAAAATTCGGACATAGTATCCATATAAAATGTAATTTTGAACTACAATTGTTAAAAGCATTTATACATAAAAGCATTAGAATAAGTTTGCCAAAGAAACTTACTTGCTCTGGTTCCAACAATTAAATTGTTTAGTATTAAAACACAAACTACCAACTTCATATATCCCATTTTCAATTCAATGTGCGTCTTTTAGGAGACCAGTTGTCTTTTTATTATGGACACAAAGCCGTGGAGATTGAAAACAGCCTTTGTGCGTATGTTTTGAAATCAGTCAACAATAATTACTGCTAGGGTAAAATATCATTTGGGCAGAGTTCACTTTAGGTCAGTCAGATCTACAGATACGAGTGGGTGATGACTTTTCAAAATGCAATATATCAATTATTATTCACCAAACCCTATGGTGTCGGTACTCATTTGAATCGTCTCACCGAGACGATTCAAATGAGTACCCACAACACATGGTTTGGATTTGAAATGACAAATTTCGAATGGTTTCATCCGCTCTTATCTGTTGTTCTGGTTAGCTACCCATACCCGACCTTGCGGACATTAACCTGTACCTAACAAAGAAAGAAATGATCTGGAAACGCGACTCTTATATTGTTTGAGAACAACATGGATCCAGATCAGTTTGTGCTTGGGTACAGTCTTGTAGTGATCCACGACAGAAGATATAATAAAACGGCACGAATCTTGATCAGACCTCGCTTGTGTAATTTATGCCTGTCTTTGTATGCTTTAACCTCTCATTTAAGAGCGATACAAAATCTGGTCATCCGGGTACACTTTAAACGATTCGAATCTCACTGTAAAATAGATATCAAGTTACATGTTTTGCTTTTACGTATTTAAGTACAATGACCAAGCCGTTCCCAAACAAGACCTTATTTTCACGTCAATAGTAGAAAAGAATATTCAAGGAAAAAAAGAAAGTGCCGATAGTTAGCATTTTATGCTTTTATCTAAATACATTCCATGGAATGAATGCATTTTTTTATGCAGGTATGGAAATGAAAAAACGCTGCTGATACTGTATGATTCCGCGAAGTGGTTCATACAAAAGTGCAATTAGATTGTCTTTTTCATACCTGTATAAAAATACATTCATTTCTTATAATTAATAATCTGATGCAACTCTTCATAATTAATTTTCAACAAAAAAGACATGTTGATAATGCAGCGTAATACAATGTTTGACAGAGGAAGTAGTTCCGGCATTTTTCATTCTTTTCATGGAGCTATGAAAAATGTTTCTCAACCAATCAGAACGTTAGGATTTTAATAAAATCGACTAAAACTAAAACTGGTATTAAATTATTCATTGATATATCGTACACAAAACAATGTTATTTGCACAACTTTTGTCTTCTGCAGCGCCTTACAAATTAGAGTGGCAATTTTCCTTTTAATACTTTTAATACTGAAAAGGTAAAGATATGAAATCTTGCAGATAGAAATAATTTGTTTGATCCTGACGCATACCTTTTTCACGTATACCAACTTACACGTGTCACATAAAAAAGGATTCAGTGAAATTCAAAATGTCATCAGCTTTTAATTTGATTCCCCATTGGACTTCGCACTGTTTGACCACAATTTTTCAGCCTGTTGCTTAGCCTATCTTTCAGTCGACTGCGAAATGGAAATTTAAAGAAAATCCAGTAGTAGCAATGAAAGTTCTTGGGGTAAAAACTCCTTTACATTTTGCAACGACTGACATTTAGATCTAAATCAGAAATTTTAAACATTGTAAAAAACTGTCGATTACTTTTCGTCAGAAATACGCTACTAACCACCCCGAATGTGTTGACAAATGCAAATAATGGTCAATTTCCGCCATTGGGGGGTCGAACCCAATCTCATTATTGTGAAGCGGACATTGTAGATAATTTTAACTTTTCGAACGACTTTCTCTGTGATTAATATAATTATCTCACACTAAAATGATTATTCTTTATTAAATGAATTCGATAGTTAATCGACAATAAAAGTAATTCGCATGTTGCTTGAGTTTTGAAATAGTCCTATTTTCTCTTAACGCGTCATCTGTTGTCGAACGTCTAGTAATTTCAACAGTATTTTCCTACGTAAGTGTTAGTAACTGAGCCATGATCTGATAAGAATGGTTCTTAGAACATTTAAGACAAGCGGACCACACGCAGTTTGGTCAAGAACCATACCTTTCTTTGATAGCTTTTCCCTGACCTGTAGCAATCGTTACAAAGGGACAAGTATCCTCATCAGACTACACATACTCGTATAGGTACATGGCGATCTACAAACATGTTCATCTTCACAATCCCGACACAGTTGTGCATTAAATCTATATAATCACTTCAGAATAGCATAGCACTTGTTTACAAATTTCACCCATTTAAAAGAAGGAGTAAACGTTCTTTATTTAAAGAACCATTTTGGATCCGTTTGGCACCTGCATGATTCGAACCAATGCATGCAAAATTACAGTAGTTTGGAGTTCTATATCGTATTGTTTTCAAATGTAAATTTTGTAAACATGTACCATGATATCGTAACCGGAGTGTAAGCAAACCTCGAGACAATTAGGTCATGGACCTTTAAGAGATGCCCGCAAAAACAAAGTAAGATCACAGCATGTTATTTGTTCTTAAAGCTTGTTCTACACTGACGTTCCATGGCTATGTTATTGGTGATGACGTCGTTTTCAAATGTCGAAAAAAACCCAAAAACTCATGACAGCAGTATATAACATTACATCGTTAAATATGCCAAGGGCAGATTTGGCATTGGGCGAAAATTAAATTTTGACAATATAACTTTAGCGTAATGTTGCATATTTAACATATAAACCATCATTTTGTCTTTTTATTGCAAAATCAGCCTGTGTTCTATGTGCAGGCTGGTCATGATCCATTGTGTTCCCTCATGGATGGTGCAGGATTTGAAGATGATATTAGAGAACATAGCTCTTGATCAGACCGCAAAACTGCAAAACCTCGTATCTCGTTTTACGAAAATGTTAAAGGGGAGGAAAAAAGTGTAATAACTTTTCCCAAACTGAAATGTTTTACTTAAGATTTGGACATATTGTTCACAAATAATGTATCATTAATACCGATCAGTCTCGAAATGTCTCGAAACCTGCGAGAATTGTCTAAACTGGGCACACAAGTTTGTACTTTGAAAATCGTACGAATCGACATACGAGGTTTTGCATTTACACCGACGATATATACCTAGGGTGTACTGAACTCAGCTTAGTCTCAATTGCCATAAGGGCCCCTATCCAAATCCTGGCTCAAACGAAGCAGCCAGCATAAAGGCGCGTTCCCATTGCCGACCAAATCAACTCGATCAAGCTCGATCAAGCGATCGAGTACTGGTCGAGCTTGGTCGGCAAGAGAGATCGGGACGATCGAGCGCGGTCGGCTAAAATGATCGGGAATTTATCGACAAGAAATAAAGAAGAAGTCGTGTAAATACACTTGATCGAGTTTGATCGGGGAATTTAGGCGATCGAGTTGATCGAGTTGATTTGGTCGGCAATGGGAACGCGGCTTAAAAGAATACAAACTACGTCGTTCTAGATAGCTAACCCATTGCCAGATCTATGGCAAAAATTTGTACGGTGCCGGTCCAAATTCAAAGTTGATGCAAACGACAATATCAAGTGTAGAAATCATTGTGGGAAATGAAGAAATTGCTTGTCACAAGCAATTTCTTCATTTTCCACAATGTTTTCAAAGGTCATTATCTTGTTGGGAGTAAAAAAAAGTCTGTGTGGTAATGGGCTAACCCACTGCTCTATATCAGAAGGCACCCAGTTCCAGAAAGGAAACACAAATATAAATATTTACATCTAACAATTCGGTGAGTAATGTCTTTGCACGGAATCTTGAAAGGAGTGCCAAGTATTGAAGACATTTAAAAGTTGTTTTTAAGATGAAAAGGGCCGATAAACAAAAAAAGTGAGAATATCATTAATGTTAAATACGTTGATAAAAAAGTAGGGTTCATAATTTTCTTATTTGCATGATGTGACTTTCTGTCAATGTGTTTTAAGGTATCCAACCCCTCAAAAGCACCAAAGAGCCAGAGGCGACATTTAAAAAGTGCAAATAATTCCTAAACTGTGTTACATTTCCATTCCAAATACAAACATGGGCATTTTGTACGGTTTAGAATTTTGAATTAATGCATACTTGTGGAAATATTTGACAAAAATGTTCAAAACTACCCCGCTTGCATATGAATATAGAGTAAAATAATATTTGTAAATGATTTTCTTCTTGAAGACAATCTTGAAATCCGTCACGGTGAATCAACTTATGTGAAGTGTATTTACAAGTGTCTGTAATTTGATGCAAGTCGTATGGGTAGAAAGTGGTGATTTTTTCAGGGTCTGTAAACCTGAATTATATAGTTATCTCCTTGTCTTCCTTTAAAGAGACATCACATTCCCATTTTATTTTTCAAAAAGTGTGTCTTGGTGCCAAGATTAGTTTTTGAAATGCATTTGAATTATATCATTTTTTTTTTAATTTGCTGCTGATAAGCCAAAGAAACGCCTTCAAAAGTTGAGACGGAAATGACAAATTCCATTTACATCTGAAATGTCGATTACCACAATTAGCTTAATTTCAGGATTAAAAAATATTGCTCGTAGACGGCGCTATACTTTGGCTTGAAACAGATTTTTCATGAGGTAATTTACTCTTACAGATAAAAAATAAAAGTAAAATGTATAAGAAATATCTATGAAATGTCTCTTTAAAGATGCTGTAACGAAGATTTGGTCTCAAAATTCGTCCTAAACAAACGAAATGTATCTTTTCAAACTTCATATTAACTAATTAAAATATGCAAGTTTGACATCTATTTGAAAACGCATTATGATGACGTTTCAATCAAGTTGGGTTTCTATTTATTTATTTATTTATTTTTTTTTTTTGAAATGCGTTTCTGTTAATGATTTAAGGGTGATCAGCACAAAAGTTATGCATTTCAATCCAAAATATTTCAGAGTTTTATCCAATTTGACCAGGCGCGTTGTTGTTGCTTTACCAATCGTTCCTCTAACAAATATACTGAAAGACACTTCTAACGCAATACTTACCTTTTTGGTAATAACTTGAAATTTAATGAACCATTTTTCATCAAATTTTTAACAAATTTAATTCATTCACGGTTGCATAATTTATCTAATTTACATATTGAAACATTGAGTAGAAATGATTAAATTTGCAGTTCATGTAATACGACTAGAAAACAAAAAGTCTCAAAAAGCTGTGCGAGCTGATAATGTAAATTCATGTTATTCATGTAACAGCAATAAAGTTTATGTTACTCAGCTAACATTCCGTGCGCCCGTCATGGACCTAAAAGAAACGAAGACACCCCTTCTCATTGATAAAGCATAATTGATGATGAATCTTTGCAGAATCATTCTTAACTCGTCTCTTTTAAGTTCCTGTTCAAGTTGTTGAAAATTTCTTGAAGCAAAAAGGAAATTTCTTGGAGCAAAAAGGAAATTTCTTGGAGCAAAAAGGTGAGAAACCAAAGTCTAGTAACAAATTCGATGATTTTGTGCAATGCTGGCACGTACAAAACATCATTTCTTGAACAAAATAGGTGCAACTGAATTCTAGTATTGCTTTGCACGTGAAAACATGTTATCAAATCTTATGAAGTAGTGGTATGAGATATGAGCATGATTTGGTGACGCTGCTTTGATGCCATTGAATTCTGCAATTGCCTGGGGTTTTGTGACTTTTCATATCTGAGTCTTAGTGAAAAACCTAAATATTTTTTATGTTCGGATCAGTCGATTTTGATGAAATTTACAGAAAACATGTAAACGTAGTTGATTTATATTTGCTGAAAATTTCATAAAATATACTGCATTATTTATTTGATTATGATGAAAAATGTAAGTGTTGCGTTGGAAGTGTCTTTAAGTGTAGTCCATGATATATAAATATACTTATCACTTATCAGCGGACAAAATTTTTTGTATACACAACTATCACTGAAAATAATCTGACCACGTTATGGGCGAATGAATGTAGATTTCACAAATATATAAAGTGATTATATAGCTGCAAGTGGAGAAGCAGCAGCATGAAAAGTCCGGATATTTTCTGACCGTCCCTCGTAGGTATCGATAGATGACCTGACAGAGCATCTCTAGATATAAGATAGAGATGCTCTGCCAGGTGATTTATTGGGACCTAGCTACGTTAGCTTGAAATGTCGTAACATTCTATTTCGCTATTTCCATGCACATTAACGATCATTTACACCAGTTTTTCGGCAAGTCATTGAGCTGTAAATCTTCATAAATCAGAGGTCTCGTAAATCAGAGTTCTGGTTTTCACCGATAAAAAAGAAAATAGAATCAACAGGTATTTTTCCACATTCCTTTCACACATGCTCGTCTGTGATTCTCATCAAGTATATCTTATTATTACACACACTTCGAGAACTTTTCGACGAGCTGTCAAAGATATCGATGCCTCAGAAATCAAACACTGTAAGAGTATCATTATATAGATCCTTTCACAAAAAGAAATGAGCGCGGATCTGGAAAAAGGTCCGTTATAGCATTTTAGGAAAAAGAGTTTAAAGATCAGCCTGTTCTCAGGTGCAGGTCAATATGCATCCATGCTGCTCTCGATTAGTTACCACAGGTCACGAAGAAGCTATTAGAGAATAACATAGATCCTGATCAGACTGTGCGTATGCACAGGCTGGTCTGGATCCATGTTGTTCTCAACTGCCTTAATGGACGTTTTTCCAGATCCCGGCTCATTAAATATTTAAGGTGAAAATTGAAGCCATGATGAATGTTAGCAAGTTTTTTTTTCTAAGAATCCAAGATTTTCATGCTTAGATTCGGACTGGTTTATTCAATTCACTAAGCACAATGATATATATAATATGTGATACAAGGTAAAAATACAAACAGTATCAAAATAGAAAAAAGAGACAATGCTGAATATATTGGTACAAATGAGGAATTACTATCGTTAGTTAAATAAAATAATGGGAATTATTGGACGAATAAGTAAAAGTGGAATTCAGTTTCTATTGCTTTCATATTTCAGTTAATATGAATTCGAATTTCTCGTAGCGTGTTTTTATGATCCGATCGAACGGAATTCAGAGAATAAATAATATTGGACATGAACATGAGATTTAAGCTCGACATCAGATTAACTAGATAAGTCAGGTCATTGGCTCTGTTTAGCAGCATCACAAGATCCTTTCCGAGCCTCCAGCTGCCGTTTACGAGTATTCAACCATTGATGACAGGCAAGATCGAACTCGAAACCTTATGAGTGAGAGTCTGATTCGCAACCTATTTCGCTATAGCCGCGGCTATCAAAGTATTTCAAATCATACAACTAAAAACAAATAAATCTGAATTCAGATAATAAGTAGGTTGCTGTTTTGAATGTGGTTCACAAAAACACAAGTTCATCACCAAAGTAATAAATTTGTGAAATTCCATGTGCCAATTTTGAAGAGATTGTGAGCCAAATCAGCTGAGATAATGAAGTATAAATAAAGTGTACCATCGCTTTTCAACAAAAACCTCGTAACTGCAGCTTAAAACAAGCTGCAGTTACGATGTTTTCGTTGGAAAGCATCAGTATGATATAACCACCTGTAGATTGGATGCTGATTGCCCGGGAAGTTCACAGAGTGGAATACGCCCTTTTTAGCGAGTGAATTAACGTTATCATATGGGAAATGCATTCAAACGTAAATCAGGGGGAATTGAAAAAAGAAAATAAGAACTAGAATGTAAATATAAAACTAGATGTCGTATGTTCATTACAGTTGTTGTTGTTGTTTAACCCTTTCCCAAATGACAAAATTTTGGGGTTGTCCAATTTGAAAGTTGCTGCAGACGACAAAATAGACATTGGAAAAGAAAGAATTTGTGTAAAACATAGCTATGAAAGTATTGAGGCAAAAGGAGAAATGCTGATTATCAGCATTTTCTTCTTTTGTTTCAATGTTTTCCCAAGCCTTTTCTATTAGGGACGTCAAAACCAGGTCTTGTTTGGGAAAGGGTAAAAATTTGTTTCTTAGCAACTAAAGCTCAAAGACAAGTACAAAACGTGTGTCCATCAATGGCGAGATTTACAGATCGCTACCAAGAGCATTTTCTTTTTGAGGGGGGGGGGGGGGCATTTTCAGCGTATTTACCATATAATTCCTAATATTTTCTCGGTGTGACAAATAAAGATTTTAGTTCCAGTGATACTCAGAGACAAGTGACCTAATTAGTCACTTTAAAAATTGGTCAATCCATGGTATATTTTTCTGCATCAATTTAACCCATTGCCAAACAACAAAAATTTGGGTTGGTCCAAATTCAAAGATGCTGCAGACGACAATTTCAAATTAACTCAATTTAAAAGATTTTGGTTTTATTAGTAGAAAATATTGTGGGAAATGGAGAAATTGCTTGTCGCAAGAAATTTCTTCATTTCCACAATTATTTTCCAAAACCTTCATCTTTTGGGGAGTCAAAAGTCGTCACTGTGCAGTAATCGATCGGTAAATTTATTGACCCTGATGCACTTTTAATGTACTTTACTACTATAAGCCATATTTTCCGATGACAAATCGTGCATTTTGATGAAATATCACTGGTTTGATTAAAAAATGCAGTAATTACAGCTTGAATGAGCTGTATTTACGACATTTCTGAATGTATATGGTATATGCTGTAGTCGCCCTACTTCTTGATACAGAGACACATTAACTTTTATAATTTAATTTGGCGCCGATCATTTATCTTGTATAAACATTAAATACAATCTGATTGTATTGTTTAGAATAATTGAGTGGCCCATTTTATGTTGTTCTATTAATCTTTACAAGCAATAAATCCTTCCGTAGACAATTGCTTCATGAGACAAGCACATATTTGTTTATTCAAAGAATGAGAAAATACTTTTTTCTGAAATTTCTCTACGTGTAGTAGGATGGAATTCAGATGCGAATACCGAAATGTATGGCACTTTACCATTACTCTTAAACGTTAAAGGGTTAGACTGTTCTTATTTGAAAACTGTTTCTGGTGACATAATATTATATGTTGATAAAAACAATATTAATTTTATGTCGCGACAATATACAGCACAGACAATATTGAGGAATAACAGAGAAAATGCTAATGTTCATTCTTTCTACGGTTGTTTCAAGCACGTCAACACCGACAGGTCTTGTTTTTTGGGAATGGGTTAACATGTTGAACTTTCGGAGTTAAATTCAGAGAAGGGAAAATATATATAGTCAAAAGTTACATTCCATTTATGATATGTTTGATTTATTTAATTTGAAATCGTTTCCTTGTGTGTTTTTATATTCTATCGAAATCTATGCTGTATACATCCACTTTGTCCGACAATCGCACTAAATAAAAACATCGTTTGTCTATTAAGCAAGATACTGGGATTTAGACTACGAGCACCACGTGTATGTATACCACGTGTTGGAATCTGTCAAATTTTAAACAGTCACGTGTCTCAGTAGGGCTCCTTTTGCCCCCTTGGTGACATGAATGTGATATATCAAGTTCCGGATATGCCGAGGCACTGTTACAGGGTGACCTGTTACAGTCGCTTTCACCTCGAGAAAGACATCTTTTAAGGAAGTATACCCCTAATGAGAATCGCAAGACGTCGGAATTATTCGGGCGCGATCGAAAACATTCATGGAACTCTCCACCGCCGAATGTTTACGACCGCACCCGAATGAGTTCGGATACGTAACGACGCCACTCGAAAAAAGCCGATGTTTTATGAATCTTAAAATGGCGACGGATATTCTAATTTAATTAAATGTGTGTTTTAGAATTACCGATGCAGTGATCATGGAAGAATAGGAAAGTTCTACTCTGTTTCTATCTCTGATTGTTTACTAAATTTTACTACGAAATAATCAAGCTCCGGCGTTACGACAGCGAATATCGTCTAAGCTCGGTGTCCTGGTCCAATAGTTCGCAATGAAGAGCAAAACAATTTAAAAATCAGAAAAATCACTTTCATTGGATGATAATTGATTTTATTACAGTCATAGCAGTGAAATCTTGTGATTTCACAGTGAAATAAAATTTGATATTTTCACTCCAATGAAATACTTCACTGCAAGTTTCACTCCTGTCGGAACTACTTTTTTTATTCTTTTTCCCCATTAATTCAGCCGCGATAACCCCCAAAATACTGAAAAATATCAAAATATCTACATGTATGAAAGGAAATTTTGAAATTGAACAAACCGCGGAAAATGTATGTAAATGTCGCTGTACCTATCCTTTTTTTATTTTGTTGTTGTTGTTGTTGTTGTTACTATTTATAGAATACAGCGACAACAAGTAATTTTCATGTATTTCCGATTCTAATGGAATATACGGATAAACTTCAGAGTGATATTTCAGATGATATTTCAGTACTTTACAAGCTATTTCAGTACTTTACAAGCTACTGCCATCATCTTTGATCTTAAATACGAGAATTATCTCTATTTATACAGAAAAATACAGATTTAACAGTTTACACTTTCCGATGACTATAAAATATTTGCGAGAAAGTAAACCGAGGAGAGAGCAAAATGGCGGTCATTTTTCTCTAAATACACATATCCGCGAGACGCGTCGGATCAGATTGCTGTAAGAACTTTTTTTTTAACCCAAAATGAGGGCCGAATTCCCGAAATAGGTATGTAATAAATAGATTATCTAACTGCAGAAATTAATGTGATAGGACAATCATTTCACTCGAATGGGATGAGATGCGGTTAAAAAAAACCTCGTCCTTTCGGACTCATTTTTTAACCGCATCTCATCCCATTCTCATGAAATAATTTCATATGACATTTCTAAAGTTAGTTAATCTATATATCATTATTTGGATGAGTGATCGAGTGCATGATCGCTACATGTGTAGACTTTTATTAGTTGATATCAAAATAACAATAGTGACGCTGTAAATGACGTCACTATTTTTAAAAATTGTTCAATTTCGATATATAATAAGTGTTACGACAGAGTATGAATCGATTATTATGAGCGGTATACTCTGACAGAGAGTAAGAAAGTTCGTGCTTTCACTATTTGTTGATGTTCACCATTTCCCAGACAAGATCTGGTATTGACGAGCTGGACAGAGAAAGCTTATAGAGAAACATTGACAGAAAAGAAGAAGAAATACTGATGACTTACAAGATACAAGATAGAAGATACAAAATTTTATTCAGAAAACTCACATAACATAGTGGGTGTCCTCCAATGAAAGATCATAACAAGTCTTATTGTCATCGATATCATTGTCCTCAGTTTAAGGTTGACACACTTTTGGTTTTTAGAAGAGAGCTTTTGAAGGGACATACCATTCCAATTTCATTTTTTAAAGTATACTTGTCTTGATGCAAAGATTGGTTATTCTAATGCGTATAAATGCTATCAGATTTTTTTAAGTTGTTGCTTATACGCGAAAAATACGCCTGCTGACACGGAAATGACAAATTCCCAGATGTCCGCATCAATTTGCTTAATTTTAGCACAAAAATAGATCTATATATTTCTCGTAAACGGCGTAATATTTTTGGGTTGAAATTTTCAGAATTTTCATAAGAAAATAGATCTATGCTCTTTCAGATGAAAATAGAAATAAAATTTATGAAAAAAATAGGTCTAGATCTATCTATGAAATATCACTCTAAGCAAGCAGATCAACGTATTTGTATTTGGTAGGCTATAT
This sequence comes from Fragum sueziense, assembly GCA_963680895.1. NCBI lineage: Eukaryota > Metazoa > Mollusca > Bivalvia > Cardiida > Cardiidae > Fragum > Fragum sueziense. The sequence continues at coordinate 31,780,236 of OY804599.1, forward strand.
TTTGGCGTTTCACTAATGATATTTTGCTCTCCTCTATCGCAGGTCGTCCTCACCTTTCAAACCAGTACAATTGCATTAGTTATGGAAACTTTAAGATAACGCCATGCTGTTTTCTTCATTATTAATAGTATACTTTTGCCACGAACTTGTTGTTTTTAAAGTACATTCTAATTCGTTGTAATGCATATGTGATATTTACATGTATCTAAGTTTAACCCTTGCCCAAAACAAGGTCTGGTTTTGACGTCCTTGATAGAAGCCGTTTGGGAAAATATTGAGGCAAAAGAAGAAAATGCTGATAACCAGCATTTTCTCCTTTTGCCTCGATATTTTCTCTGCTATATTGTACACACATTTTTAGTATGTTGTCCGCAGCAATTTTCAAATTGGACAGCCCTAAAATTTTGTCGTTTGGGAAAGGATTAAAAGAACGTTTTCAAGCCTTCCCATTCTCAGAAACATTATCTATCTGAAATCGTATATTTTAGATATTCTGTAATGCTACGAAAAGGTGAATATGCCCGGTTTCTGTGGTCGAGTGCCGTCCTCACTATTAGAGTTTTCCAGTACGATTCCCGTTAGATATGGTTGATCTTGAACTAAGTTATAAACTTTATCACCCCTTAAATCACGTACAGTCGCAATTGTGAGCATCCTATTCCTATTTAGCATTAAGACAAAAACTCATTCTTATTTATAAATTTTATCAAGCTGTAGTTACGAGGTTTTGATCGCCAAATAACAATAAGACCACGTGCTGAATAAAACTGTGTTTTTAAAAGAATTGTCAATGTCAGGACTTGGAATGCGTTTGGAAATAATCGAGGTGACAGATGTATAAATGATCGTGACACTCATCACCCCACCTGGGCACATGCCAAACATCTCTTAAGGTAGAATATCAGTAATGTGGCCATTTTAAAATTCATAAAACATCGGCTTGTTTTGAGCGGCCTCGTTACGTATCCGAACTTGTTCGGGTGCGGTCGGAAACATTCGGCGGTGGAAAGTTCCACCGCCGAATGTTTCCGACGTCGACCGAATAATTTCGACGACGCGCGAATCACATTAGGGGTTGACTACTTTGAACACATCCATCATGTCACACCTTTATCATGTCACTTTGTTATACGTTTTCCAATTTCGTGTGAAAGAAAACACGCAAGATAAGAGTGTATGTTTCTTTAACATACTTCCCATCCACATATTCAATGACCTACCAAAGTAGCAGTCTTACTCCATGATTTATTTTGGTACCGAGGTTTCCTACAATTACTAGTCAAGTCTGAGAACTTTCGTGGTGAAGAGTGATGTGAAAATAACTTTTCACGAATGTTATCAGTTTTGACAAGTATTTTAATGAAGATCTTGGCATCAAGATGAATCGGTAAGCAAGGGATGTACTTTGATCGGCCATTAAAAATAGGGAATAAGATACATGGCGTATTAAAATGAAAGAAGAAGAGTGGTTATTCTATCTTTTAAAAAAGGCTTAAAAAGTACGCTCGTGCTAAATTCTGATGGCTGGGTGCTTACTCTACTAACGCAGCAACAGAGTGTAGACACGGAACAATTGTCAGGCTGTAACGTAACATTTGGCACACATTTACAAAATAAGCCTACCTAAGCTCTTGTAAAGTTCGAACTCCAAACTACTGTAATTTGCATGCGATGGTTCAGATGTTGTAGGTGTCTGAGACACCTGCAAGGTTGGAACCAACACTACAAAACGAGATTGAAAGTCATGGATGATATTTCCCTTGTTCACATAGGTAAAACTTGTTAAAAGAAAAAGTGCTATGATATAGTGAATGTACATTGTACTAAAAATAAAAAAGACAGTCCACGTGGGCAATAATTGACATGTAAGCAATGTCATATAAAGTGTAAGAGTAATTTCCCTTGGCATAATGACAAATAAGATTAACTTCACGCCCTTAATGTGTCCATCATTCAATTAGAAATTTGGTTAATGTGGGATTTTCTTTTTGACTTTTCTTCAGTCTGGAAATGAATTGCCATCCACGTTTTGCTTTAATATTTCACAATACGTATATATGTATAATAATTATTTTAAATAATAGATCTAGAGTCTTCAAATCGCGATGCATGACGCATGATTATGATGGTTTGAAAATAGTTACCCATCACATTCGTATAAATCATTCGGTTTCTTTACTTGTCAGTTTCGATAATCATACGAATGTCATTTGAGATTTCAACATCTGTGACGTCTAAACATCACCTAGGTTGTTTCTGATGAGATGAAGGTATGGTGTAGTAAATGGGCCTCACGGTACCGGTATTCCAACCATCATAAGATACCAAACACTTCTTGCAACTTTGGGCGTCATCTGTGACAACGAAAATTGACCAGGATATTCCTCGTCAAGCGCCGTTGCCACGGATGACGCCCGGAAATTGACGAATGTATCCTATTCCCGAAGATGCACGAAGTGCTTGGTATCTAATGATGGATGGAATACCTAAATTCTTTAATATTGATAAAAACAAGGTTAATCATATAGGAGAGCTATACCAACAGTGGTACAAAAGGTAGTGTCGAGGTCTTGGAAGAAAAGCGAAAATAGATTTGAGCCAAGACGTATAATGACGAACGTTTCCACGGCGAATTAGTTTGGATGGGAACTCACTTGTTGATATCCTTTGAAAATTGTAAATAAGTGCATGCATGATGTGTACATGTATGCAGTTGTGTAATATACATGCACATGCATGCGCGGATGCAGGTATTTTTCCCAGGGGGGTCAACCAATCTTTAACCCCTTTTTTTGCCAAACTCCAGGGGGGTCAGGGTTTACTATGGATCCGCGCATACAGATACCATGAAGGACTAAATGTAACAACAGTTTGTGGTGGCACACAGGGACGAATGACGCAGCTATTTTGGGACATAACCAGTAATCTTTTTGATAACCACTTTTTTCGCCAAATTCCAGGGGGGGGGGGTGTTCATGACCCCCTGACCCCCCCCCCCCCCTCTGGATCCGCGCATGACATGTAAATTGATATCAGATTACTTTTAAAAGGTAACTTGTTTATTTACACACGTGTTTACTGTACACGTGGTCGATTAAGTTGAAGCTCATTTATTGTTATGTAATTTATCCCTATTATTTACATTCACTTCACTATAAAATTGGCAGATCTGCGTATTTTAAGTGAACCCTTCTGCAGTTTCGAATATCATATTAAAGTTCGAGTGTAAAAGAGACCATAATTCACGAAATACCTACTAAGTTAACCACGCCGTAGGCTAATATGTTTAGGCCTAGTACTATGCATTTGGAACTTATATAAACTGACACGATTTAAAAACGCAAAACACGTTTTCATTAACTTTTCCCTTCCTGTTGCCTCGATCGGCACCATATTTGGGGACATGCATGAGGCAATGTATATGCTTCATGCCCCAGCGATTTTGTCGTGTTTTCTGTAAACTATCCGAACATCTGAACCGCCAACCAGTGAATGCTCGTGTGTCTCGTGCATTCAGACCACGTGTTAAATCACTAAGATTTTTTTGTGTACAAATTGCCGCTTTGATTTACTTATTGAAAACATACGAGAACAACGAAAAATAATTGTGCACAAAATGGCGAGGCTTACTTTGCGAAAGAAGAACCGAGTTTTTTGGCTTTTGGTTTGCGGTGTTTCGCAAATAAAGGTAGCTAGACGCTTTAATGTAGCCGAATCGACGGTTCCAAGGTTTATGAGACGTGTAAACGGGAAGATTTACAGACCACCCACGTCCTGGTCAACCGCGTGTAACAACTGTACGTCAACATAATTGTATACGTCAACGTCACTAACACAATAGATTTGTGACGGCTCAGTCTACAGCAAATTCTATGGTTGATAATTGTGGGCGGCCTATACATCGCGACATGGTGATAAATCGTCTGTGAAAACACGGGGTTCGCTGTCGTCGATGTTCGATGTCAGGCTCTTGACTCAACATGCATTTTGGCATAATCTGACGTCCATTCAGGCATTATTCGTGGCTTTCCAGATCATTTTCTGTCCTGTTATGTCAACTATTGTAACATTTACAATTTTACATGGCTTTACATCGGTTTTGTAAGATGTAGGAGATACCACTTGTAAAAGTACTTTTTTGCGTTTTTAAATCGTGTCAGTTTACTTTTTAGTTATGAATTGTGTGTCTCTATTGAATGCATGCCACAGTTTTCAGTCTCATTTTTTCGCGTATTACTTCGATATATGAGGAGCTAGACAGTAAAAAAGACACTGAGCCTGCTGGGATTTGAAAAAAGGAGTCATTGTTATGTTTGAGACCTTCATCCTTCAATAAAATAAGCCTTACAAGGACTCTTGCTCCTCACTTACACAATCGTACTGATAATGAAAAAGCTGCAAGAGAATAACATTGATCTTGATCAGAATGTGCAAATGCAAAGCGCTAACCTGGATCAATATTTGTCTTAACCCTATCCCAAACAAGACCTGGTTTTGGCGTCCCCAATAGAAAAGGCTTGGGAAAACATTGAAACGAAAGAAGAAACTGCTGATAACCAGCAGTTTCTCCTTTTGTCTCAATATTTTCTGTGCCATATGTTACACAAATCCTATCTTTAATAACATCCATTTTGTCTTTTGTGGCAGTTTTTGAAGTGGATCACCCGAAAATTTTGTCGTTTGGGAAAGTGTTAATTGCTATATAATGGCCCCTTCTCTAGAGTGCGGATCATTATTCATTCGACAGCCCATCGTTCTCACAAGAATTGAAATGTTTAAGTTTATAACTTTTTCCTAAACGTAATCCAATTAATATACTTAAAGAATATAATAAAATTAGGAACTATCAACTTTTAACAACATTTTTAATGACGTTGTTTAGATTAACATTAGAAGTTTCTTACTTAAAGTCTCGAAAAAGAATATGTTGTAAAAGTACATGCACTTGCTTTTGCATATATTTCCACATAAATATTACAAAGAAAAGTTGTATTATCACTATTACATTTTCGTTTGCCAAAATATCTGGGTCCCTATATTAGGTTACTTTATCTCTTGTCGAATATCACCCTGATTATTTTCTCTTTTGTTGTTTTCAATTTAAGCAAAATAATTATATTCATTCTCTTATCTCACCCTTCTCAAATTTCAAGACCTTTAGGTATTTTTTGTTCATAAAGGTTAAATCCTTAAGGTGAAAAATGAAATAGCGATTGTCATTTTTGTAATGTTTTCTAACATGATTTCTTTTGTCATTCTTTTTTTTTCATTATTATAATTACCATTAAAGCACGAAAAAGTAGAGAATCAATTGCCACTTCCATGTTAAGGTAGAATGCCCGTAACGTGGCCATTTTGAGATTCACAAAACATCGGATTTTTTCGAGCGACGTCGTTACGCTTCCGAAGTTATTCGAGCGCGGTCGTAAATTTTGGGAGGTGGAAGGTCCCACCGTCGAATGTTTACGACAGCGCCCGAACCCGAATGATTCCGACGCGAATCTCATTAGGAGTGGACTACCTTAATTCATAGATCTAGTTCCAAGTCCCTTGTAAGAATAGCTTTCAAATATACTTAAGGAAAAATAAAAGATATGCCTATTGACGATACTTTCTCCTACTCTTCATTGGTTTTCTGCTTCCCTCAAACGAGGTCTGACCTGGTTTTGACTCACTTATTTAAATTGGATTGGGAACACAATGAAGCAAAAGAAAGAAATGCTGGTAACCAGCATTTTTATCCTTTGGTGTCAATATTTTCCATGATCTAATAATAGTAACCTGAAATCAAATCTTTGTCAACGTCAATTGTGTCGTCTGCAGCAGCTTCCGAATGGGAACAAACGACTTTTAACTGTTTTGGAAGGGCAAACTTCCAAAATTGATGCTAATTGCAATATTTATCTCTGCGATTTCACCATTTGGTATTCCTAGAACGCATTACTTAATCATTTTGTTAGATTTATATAATAAATAGTTTCGAAAACTTTGTAAAGTGTAAAGCTATGTAATTGATATAGTTGTACAAAGGCGGAGAACTTAAAGGGTATGACAGACTAGCCGCGATAATTATAACCTTTGTTGTATGGTTCGTTATTACCCTTCCCTTATACAGAAATCTGAAACACATTATCGTCACTTTTCATAAAAAAAATCTCGTAACTGCAGCTTGTTTTAAGCTGCAGTTACGAGGTTTTTGTTGAAAAACATCGTTAAAGTCTTTATAGATATCCCACAACAATGGTAGACAATAGTCAAATATTCCACCAATGTAACCATGTTTGAATGAACCGTCAAACCGGTCGCGCTAGTTAGCTAAAATTGCCTAATAGTTTAGTACTCACTGGCTCAATTTATTTTATCCCAATAGATCTGCAGAGCAACTGTTTAGAAACAGGGGCTTCGTAGCCTGACATCTGATCAAATAGGATACCATGTAGCATGACATCTAGTCAACCAGGAAGGTTTTTATGCAATATTTATCATGACATCTAATCAGCTAAATAGCTTTTTTTAAAAAGACTGACATTTAAAATCTGCGAGCTTGCTTTCAGCTTCCCAGTAATCTAATAAGCCAGGTAAATTTACTGTCTTAATTGTTTTGGTTTTGGAAGCAAATTTTGCAAAATTTGCTTCTCTTTCCAGCCACCTGTCTCTGCACTTTACCATTCTCTGCATACCACACAACATCTTCCGGTCCTCCTCACTAGAAATAGTTCTATCAAAAGCAAAGATTAATGAGGTAACAGTCATTCGAATATTCAATATGTAAGTCTGAAGTTATGTGTAGATATTGAATTGTGTGACTGAAAATGAAACATTCAATTAATCATGTCTCTAAGAGAAGAAAAGATCGACGTAGTAATTTGCTTTATTATGGTTCAAAGATCGGTCCAATGGCCTTCCTTGTAAATGGGTCAGTCAAGTTTACTGTACTATGAAATATATTCAAAGCTTACACAAACGATTAATATGCATGAAGTTGTGCTAAAAATAGATACACTTCCAGCATGGAATCAAAGTATTCAAGGTATTCTGGATAATCAAAGTACTTTACGAATCAAAGTATTCAAGGTATTCAAATGGATAATCAAAGTACCTAATCAAAGTACTCTACTTCTGGACATGCTTATATTATTGATAAATTTGCTTCCAAACAGTACTGTCAGTATTTTGATTTTATATAAAACTGGTAGTTTTGTATCGAGACGTCTACAATCAGTTAGGGAGTTAGGGGTCTGATATCTTATCAAGTATGTAGTTTTGCAACCCAACATCTAATTAAATAGTTAGCTTTGCAATCTGACATCTATTAGCTAAGTAGCTTTGCAGTCTGACATCAAATTAACTAGTTAGCTTTGCAATCTGACATCTATTAGCTAAGTAGCTTTGTAAACTAACATCTAATTAACTAGTTAGCTTTGCAATCTGACATCTATTAGCTAAGTAGCTTTGTAAACTAACATCTAATTAACTATTTAGCAGTGCAATCTGACATCTATTAACTAAGTAGCTTTGCAGCCTGACATCAAATAAATTAGGTAGCGTTGCAGCCTGATATATGATTAGCTAATTAGCATTGTAGCATTACATCTAATTAGCAGGTAGCTTTGAAGTCTGACATCTAATTTGATAGGTAGCTTTGTAGGCTAGCATGTTATTAGCGAGGTAGCTTTATAGCCCAACATCTAATTGAATATGTAGATTTGCAACCTGGCATCTGATTAGCTAGGTAGCTTTGTAGCCTGACATCTAATTTGCTACGTAGCTTTGTAGTCTAACATCTTACTAACTAAGTAGCTTTGCAGCCTGACATCAAATAAATTAGGTAGCTTTGCAGCCTTATATTTGATTAGCCAATTAGCGTTGTAGCCTGACATCTAATTTGCTAGGTATTATGTAGTCTAACATCTTTTTAGCTAAGTAGCTTTCCAGTCTGATATTTTATTAGCGAGGTAGCTTCGTAACCTGATATTTGATTGACAATGTAGCTTTGTAGCCAAATTCTAATAAGATACGCAGCTTTGCAGCCTGGCCTGGTCTGATTAGCTAGGTACCTTTGCCTGAAATTTAATTAGCTAGGTAGCTTTCAAACCTGATATCTTATTAGCGAAGTAGCTTTGCAATCTGACATTTAATTGGCATTAATGCTTTGAGGCCTAAAGCTATGTAGCTTTGTAGCCTGACATCTAGTTAGCTTTCGATTTTGAAATGTTTTTCAACGATTGTATTAAAACCCTGCTACTAATACCGTATATCCTCGTGCACAACAAACTTCGACCATTTCTTCATATTACAGCATCGCCGGATTTCTCAAAAACTCGCTTTAAAAGAAATAATTTTAGAAAATGTGTTCGTGACCTACAAATTTTCACTCTATGCAACTACATCTTTTTGGAGCTAGTTTCTCCGTTTACCACCCGTGTATTTAACTAGCCTGAATGTTCTTTAGGAGTCGGTTATCTTTCCTTTGAAGATTTTTAAAAAAATGTTGTTTTTTTATGAGACAAACGATTTCATCCAGACACATCGTTGTTGGGAGGTCGAAACCTTGTAACTGCAGTTTGAATAAGCTGGAGTTACGTGGTTTTGACCTTACGACGACGATATAATTATATACTAGGACAAAAAAGATACGCAACCCCAATTTTTCATAATATTTTCAACAAAATAATTATGTTTTTAATGGCTGTTGTGTACATTTTTAATATACCTGCATCCATACGCATAAATACAGTGCCATATTCTTCAGATGTCGTACATTCATCACGTGATACATGGTAAAGTGTTAAAAACTGATTATCCCCTGTCGTGTTTTCTAGATGACTACTATCTTAACAAATTTTCATCAAACACATGCTAGAACATAGAAAAAGAAGAGACCAAAGCGTCCACACACTTTTCACTACACTACGCTACGCATAGCAAGGCTAGGCCAAAACCAGCGCCTAACTGCAGTACAGATGTTGTTGGTGGAAAAGGTTCAAAATGTTGTCGTAAGCCATTGATGGGGCAAAAAATCGACACATTTTTTACTGTATACGTTGTTGGCTCTCAATTGGGCCACAACCGATTGAGCACGAGGCGGACGTGCAAAAGATATGACGTCAAGGCAGGACCGTATAATCACGTTAACCCCACCTACGGGATAGGTTTAAGACTGCAACGGAGACCGCTAATAACTCACAACATTCGAATATCGGACCAAATTGAACGAAACAGATTGTTTTTTTTCGACCTACGTCCAATTTTTTTGTCGTATTGTGTTGACGCTCGGTTTTTAACTGGGTGTTTTCTTACTAATGAAATTGACTACCAACAAGATTTTGTGAACTTTACAAGGTGAAATGTTATTGCTTTAAATGTATTAAGTTTTGTTTTAATCTGATTTGATGTCTTTGCGTAAGAAGGAATTGAAAATGAAGTTGCGTTTCTTTTTTGTTTCAGTATATCTTTGACTTTGGTTGGTTCGAAAATTTTGTACCCTTTTCGACCGTAGCTGATGAATGCCTACTTTTATCGAAGGATGCTGAAGATATGCTTGAGAGTTTCAGACTGATTGATATGTGATTTGTTTATTTGTCATTGCTGACTTCGGCATTAAATACAATCTTTGTTGGGGCCGTTAATTGCTCTTCAATGATTTTGGGTTAAATGAAGGGAACGGTTCACCAGTTTGTCTACGAAATCGGACACCGTCCATAAATTGTGTTAAACCCAAAAAGTCAACTTGTACTTTCGTTAATGAGAATGAACGCAGGTAGACAATATGGCTGTTTTTCAACAAAAAATCTCGTAACTGCAGCTTAAAACAAGCTGCAGTTACGGGGTTTTTGTTGAAAAGAGACAATCTATAATGCCAGCCGGTTCAATACTTTATAATTAACCCATTACCACACAATGACTCTTTTTGACTCCCCACAGAATAATGGCCATAGAAAACATCGTTGAAAATGAAGAAATTGCTGGTGGCAAGCAATTTCTTCATTTCCAACAATGTTTTCCATCCAAAAAGACCTAAAAATTAATGATTCCATTCACTTGAAATTGTCGTCTGCAGGATCTTTCAATTTGGACAACCCTAAAATTTTGTCGTTTGGTAATGGGTTAAGCATGGGAAAGGGGCCCTTTCAAATAGATTCATATCTTTCCAAATTAGAACGGTTAATTTCTTAAAAGAGACATAACATTCCCATTTCATTTTTTAAAGTACCTGGTATGTCTTTATGCTAAGAAGCTGGTTATTCTAATGCGTTTAAATGCTGTCACTTTTTTAATTGTTGCTGATAAGCAAAAGAAATGCCTTTAAAGTTGAGACGAAAATGACTAATTCCCTTTACATCTGAACTACTGTATAGGCATACGCATTCATAATCACGGTGGATAATCACCTGATACAACAATTTCAGAAAATCCTCAATAACTTTGTTAATACGGGACCTATTTGAATTCTATTTGAAGCAGAGAAGGTAAATAGGCGTCATACATTAGATGGACCTGGTTGATTTTTTAACAATCAACTGATGAAAAAGGTTGGTTGATATTCAATAACTTTTTATCAGTTTATTTTTCAAAAATCAACCACGTCCATTTGATTTCTGACATTTTCCCAACTTCTCTTCTTCAAACCGAATTCAAATTGGTCAAGTATTAACAAAACTATTTGAGCCAGGATCTGGAAAAACGTCCCTTAAGGCTTTTGAGCCCAACACAGATCCAGATCAGCCTGTGCATACGCAGGATCAGGATCAACGTTGTTCTCTAATAGCTTCTTCATGGCCTGTATTAACTTAAAGAGAGCAGCATGGGTGCATATTTGACTGCATTTGACAACAGGCTGATCTTCAAACTGAATTTTTAAAAATGCTATAAATGACGTTTTTCCAGATCCCGGCTCATTTATGATTGTTTAATTTTTGACTGAAATTTTGAGTTGCATGATTGACCACCGTGATAACTATATGTCTGTATGCAAAATTTTGGCTTCATCTGAGCTGTAGCGGCCTGCATTACGACGGATATAAAACCCATATGAAACCAGTTTGTAAATATTGCTGTACGTGATTATATTATTTGATTCTGTTTTTAGATCGTTACGCGATTATCCAGTATGAATCTTTTTTGTATGATCTGACGTCTATAAACAGTCCTATAGTCTGTTAATATTGACCTGAACCCGACGAATATGTAATGAGTAATTGTGACACAGGATAATCAATTCTCGCCAGCACTCCTCACTGTCGAGCAGAGTCGATAGTTTCCACAAGCATTGGGACTTTGCATTCTGCACGTGCTCCTTGTGTCAATATAGGTCGGAGAGTGGTTATTTGGTATCACAATTACTCATTACATATTCAACAGGTTCAGGTCAATATTTACGAAGTATACATAAAGTTAAAAGCCTTCTTTTGTGGATATTTTCGTTACAGGAATTTGGGGCTGGGAATGACATTGGATCTTTAAGCATTTCAATCCAACATTAGATACAAGACACTTCGTGCATCTTCGGACGTCATCTTTTGAAACGGAAATTAACGAGGGATACTCGATCTCGACAATTTGTAGGCGTCATCCTTTGAATCGGAAATTGATTAGGGATACCCTCGTCAATTTCCGTTTCAAAGGATGACGACCGAAGATGCACAAATTGTCTTGTGGTTAATGATTGGTTGTAAGTGTGGCAATGCGATAAGCATTAAGAGTAGGCTCATGGGTCTAGGAAAATGATTAAACGAGGCATGACATATCATTGACAACAATTTATTCAGTATTGACAACAAAATATATAATTTGCAACAAACCATCATTTGAAAAACAACATTTGTTACTTAAACTAAATATATCATAATATCTGAATTCCGAAATTCAAAATTCTTCAATCGGAGACAAAACTTGTAGAAAGATATTTTTTTTTTTTTTGGTAAGAGCAAATTCTCGATACTTCTTTCATAACAACACTATACCGGTTTTATAGAATAAATGAAGCCCAATTTTAAATGTATCTGTGTAAAATGAAAATAGCTTACACACCATAACGATTTTTATTGTTCTTTCGTTTTGCTCATTTTACTTAGATTTGTTTATCGAATGAAGGTTTGGCTATTGAATTACAAGTAAAACAACAATATTAATTGCATTGATTACAAAAGAATTTTTTCCTGTTAAGTAAGTTAGTTTGTAAATCAAACACATTGGTAAGTAACAATCGTCTAATAAAGTTTAACAAGCGTAAAATCATAATTTTACAATGTCTTCAAACTCAAATACAATTTTACAATGTCGTAATAGATCTATCGTTAATCTACAATGTCGTAAAACGTAAATTTACAATTTTATCATGACATAATAACGTAAAATTACAATTTTACAACGTCGTAATAATATAGATTTACAATATTGTAATAACGTAAATTTACCAATTCAAATATTGTAATAATGTAAATTTACTATTATAATGTACTACTGAAGTTTAATTACAGTTTAACACAAACGTAAATTTACACTTTTTACACGAACTAAAAGTTACAATTAAATATTAGCGTAAATTTACATGCTGATATCAATAATACGTAAGTTTACACACGGAACATCAAGAGCAACAGATAAAAAGGGGTAAATGGATTCTAATTCTGTTATTTCAAATCCAAAACCTATGTTGTGGGTACTCATTGCAGTCGTCTCGACAAGACTATTTCAAAGAACACCTACGAAGAAAGGTTTGAGAAACAATTACCAATGTTTTGCACTTTAATGTAAATACACGTATTGTGGCTTTTTTTAGATTAATAAAACATCGTCGTTTTGTATCCGAACTTATTCGGGCGCGGTCGTAAACATTCGGCGGTGGAAAATTCCACCGCCAAATGTTTTCGACGTCGCCCGAATAATTCCTGCGCCGCGCGAATCTCATTAGGGATGGACTACCTTAAAATGCCATTATACCCTCTTATCTGAAGCTCTGTATTGTCGTGTCCATATTTAGAGGTAGATCGTCAGTGTTGTGATCAGAGAATGCGAAATGAAAGTCAAGAATGTGTCTGATCCTTTATAAATATTTTCAGGATTTTTCAGTGTATTAATCACAAAGCGCAAAGTGTTTGGAGTAACTCCACTTTGTATTCCGGGACATGGTTTAACACCCCCACCCAATGGAAGTTAACCCTATCCCAAACAAAGCCTTGTTTAGATTTCCATCAAAAAACAGGTTTGGGGAATCATCGTGGCAAAAAAGAGAGAAAATGTGGATAATCAGCACCTTTTTCTCTCAATATTTTCTATGCAATATAGCCCTTCCCTGAACAAGACCTTATTTTGACGTCCCTACTAGATAAGGCTTGGGAAAACATTGAGATAATCAGCATTTTCTCCTTTAGCTTCAATATTTTGTACACTATTCCCTATTTTAGCAACATCCATTTTTGACTTCTGCAACAGCTTTCAAGTTGAACCAACCTAAAATTTTGACTTTTGGGAAAGGGATAGTACACATCCTCTACTTATCAACCTCTTTTATGTCGTCTACAGAAACGTTCACATTTGCCGCCCTTATATTTTGTCGTTTTCGGTAAGGGTTATCAAAGTCAGGATCGAAAAAGGAATTCGTCACCAATGGACGCAAACCTTGTTGGATGACCTATAGCAGTCTTACATGCAACACCATAACCCTTTTACAGACAACACAAGTCTAGGGTGGTCCAATTTCTAATCTGTTATAGACGACAAAACGGATTTTGAAAATGGCAGGATTTATATACAATTTTACACAGAAAATATTGAGGCAATATGAGACAATGTCTGTTATGGACATTTTTTTCTTTTACCCTGGTGTTATCCCAAGCTTTTCAAACAATGGACGTTTTGTTTTTGGAAAGAGTTTTTCTTGAGTAACCCTCCCACGCCATGTCATTGTGAGTGGAGCCTTAAATACAGAGTGTCCCAAAAAAAACGGAACCCTAATTCACAGTCAAATATTTTAAAACGTAAGCAAAGAACCTAATTTTGGAATCTGCAGTACAGAAGATACATTATTTTTGCATTTGTGTTCCAAATTTCACTTAAAAATATGCATCGGTTCAAAAGTTATAAGCAAATGAATAATGGCACTAAAAAACCGATCTGACATGATATTGATTTTTGCGTCTTGTTTGTTCGTGAAAGCGCGCTGATGGTCAGTTGTTGAATTCTGTAACGTTGTACATGTATGTACCGATTTATCAAAATTTAATATGCAGACGTGCTGAACCTTCAAAGTGAGTCCATAGGGTGGTTGTTTGAATTAATTTCAAATTATAATTTGATTCATTTCACATGGCGAAGTTTTAACTTTTATTTTCATAAATTACAAGCTTGATATGTTTCCTAAAATAAGTCCAGTCTTACTTTTCTTGCATAGTATACATTCCAGTGGACTATGTTTTAATTCTTTTTGGTGAATTTTGTGTTATTTGTCATATATGAACATGTTTTGCATAAAGGTCAGTGTCAGGTCTATGAAACCCGTAATACTTTTCAATTGAGCGGTGACCGGTATGTTGGTCAGAAATAAAATAAGTGCCTATGATTATTATTCATGAGTCTGTGATGCACTTGGATATTTTGTTTGTATTCATTTTAGTTACATCTCGGCTCTTCTTTGACAGTTTATTTATTAGCAAAAAGATGAAATGAAAATGCACTATTGTGAATACAATGTTTCAAAATCACTTTTGTATTGTATTGAATATATTAACCAATTGTGAAGCATCAATTTATTAAATGAGTGTAGGCACGCGCTGCGAAACGAAAAGATCGATATCGTGTTAAAATGGTTTTACGGGAATATTCATTTGAATGCCAATATTTTCAGAACTAATCATTATTTTTCAACAAAATTTTCACTGCTAATAGAAAACTGTCGTTGCTATTGCATATGTAAATTTGGTGGAGAAATATTACTTGATATATGAGAAATGTACTTTCAAAAATGGGTTCCGTTTTTTTTGGGACACTCTGTATATCTTCTGGATCACGTTAATTTTTGCCAGAAGACAATCCCTTTCATTCAAAATTGTGCTTTTATGGTAGACAAAGGAGAAAATAGTCTCGGCTTATAAAATAGCCCATCTTAGTGAGAAAATTCTGAAGTAAAAGTTTTGATTTCGCACATTTCACAATATATCTCCAATTCAAGTGTTTAAGCTTATAGTAGCATTGTCGTCTACATGGTCTATTATATAGACCAAATGAGACCTTTTAAATCATCCAGTGAAGAATAGAAATTCTTTAAAATATTTTGTGTACATTATAAATAAGAATAGGTTTACACATATTGTTATTTAGTCACTATTAATCTTTCAAGAAAAGGCTATGTACATTTAGCCCTTGATTTTCACAAAAGATTGGTACATGTAGTTATATAATGAAACAATAGCAGACTCAATATTCGGTGTAAAGTCGTTGTCATTATAAAGATAAGATAAAATATGAAAGTTTGAATCCCGTGTGTGAGTGATTGATTGGTCATTAACAAGTCGTTGCATTTCCGACTTTAAAGATTTCGTCCTTACCTATTAGGCATCCTCAATCGCTTAATACCGTTTGCAGCAGAAACTTAATTGATGAACACAAAATACTCTAACCTTCTCCGAAAAGACACAGTTTTGACATCCCTAACAAGAAAACATTGGGGAAACATTGAGACAAAAGAAGAAAATACAGACAATCCACACTTTCTGCTTTGGTCTCGATATTTTTGTATTACATTATGACCAAATACAATCTGAATAAACATCCATTTGTTGCCTGCGTGAGTTTCCAAATTTAACCATCCCAATATTTTGTCTTTAGGAAAGGGTTAAAACATTGACACACATCTTGTGACGTCACCGTTTTTGCTCATCACAGATCATTAACTTCCATGTATAGGTCACGATAATTGACATGGCAGAGCATCTCTTGCTATCATCTAGATATACTTTGCCAGGTCATTTATCGTGAGCTATACTTTAAAATGTATCGTCATATATAGATGTAGATCTACAATTATATCATGTTATAATACGGTATTTACAAATCGTTACGATATTTACAAAATATACAATGTATTTACACAGTTTACAAGGCCATGGCTGGCCCGTGACTTCAGAATAGTCAGTATTGAGGTAGTCCACCCCTAATGAGATTCACGCGACGTCGGAATTATTCGGGCGACTTCGTATACATTCGGCGGTGGAACTTTCCATCGCCAAATGTTTAAGACGTCGCTCTTATAAGTTCTGATACGTAACGCATGTTAGGTACATCGAACGAAAAGTTCAGACGTCAAATGAAATTCAGCAGGGTTGTACTACCTTTAAAGGCACGTCTTAGTCCTCATTGAAATAACGAGTTGTACAGAAATGTTAGAATATAACATTATTCACGTTTAATGAGTTTGAGGAAGGCACTGAACGTAAAATTACCACCAAGGGAACACCCGTTGATGACGTCATGTATTACGTCATGTGGCCGGTAAGTCTGTAGAGGTTATCGTTTATTTATATATTGCACATTAGTTAACAGTTTGTGTTCATGTAGGACTTGATCACTAGGTAGCAATGATCTTCACCGATCGTGGAATTCAACTGGGAGGTTTGAACCCAAAGTTAGAACAGTTCGTACGAATGGCTCAATTTCTTTGGCGTTTTCAACTGGCTTCAAGTTGTAATTTCTGGCAATCTACAACAAAATGGAAAACACCGTGGTGAATTACAATGATTTATATGATAATCGGCGTGTACGTTTCAAATTGTTGTATCTCAAGCCTGAATGCTTTGTTGTACCAAACGAAAAGTAGAAAAACAATGGAACTAACGGTCTATGAATGCATTTGGGGATGGTGATGGTGGTGGTCAATCTCCTTCGCAGTTATCTCCCTTGAATTAGGATTGGGGAGATAATGTAAGGCATTGTCGCTGTGTGGTGTTTGGGTTGTGGTATAAGCCGTTGTATAGATCTCTAAATCAGAAATCTATGTACGTTTCTCAGGAATAACAATAAAACTTTAGTTTCGCATGCATTTGATTCCTTTAACAAACAATATCTGTATATAATTACCAAAGCAAAAAATGAAAACCTTTAATGTAGAACAGAAAACCCTCTCAAATTAAAACGGTCTTTATTTCATCGTTTTGGGACATATGTTATCGTCGTAGAAATAAAATAGATCTTAAGTATTTTACTTTTAGAAATAAAATGAAAAGAGAACAAGTATGGTATTCTTACATTTGCCATGACAAGGTACAACATCTTTTCTGCTACCCGTCTTCCCACGCACGCCCGGGCACCAAAACCGAACGGAAGTGATGTAAATGGGCTGAATTCTCGCGCCTCGCTTCGAAACCATCTCTCTGGGATGAACGCATCAGGATCATTAAACATTGATGGGTCCCGGCACATTGTGAACGTGTTCAACATCAAAATTGTCTGTAATAGTAATGAAAATATAATTCGTATGAGAGGGGGGGGGGTTTATAAACAAAACTATAAACCTATAAAAAATATATAAGGATAGAGACGCATGTGGAAACTACCATATCGCAATTACATAACAATTCTGGGTATCATTAAGATGATAGCTTTTTACAATGAAACCTTTGACTTATTTAGTCAGAAAGAACGATAAAGGCCTATGTTACAAAGGCTTTTTGATAGCGTTATCAATCGTTGTTGTCTCTCGCATGACAAGTTCATATCCATTGAAGTGAAATTACATTTTCACTCCTTCTGGTCTTGTAGCATCAATTAACCCATTACCAAACGACAAAATTTTGGACTTGTCCAAATTCAAAGATGATGCAGACGACAATTTCAAGTGAATGAAAATTAACATTTTTTTAGTATTTTTGTGTAGAAAGTATTGTGGAAAATGAAGAAATTGCTTGTCACAAGCAATTTCTTCATTTTCCACAATGCTTTCCAATGCCCTTTTCTTTTGGGGAGTCAAAAGGAGTTACTGTGTGGTAATGGGTTAAAGATGCCATCAGAATATGCAAATAGAAACTCAGAGAAGGGATGTTTTGATGGCAAACAAAACGCTGTTGGGATATCAGCACCTTGTAACTATAACTTTTTCGAGCTGTAGTTACCGAGGTTTTGGTCTCCTACCAACGATAAATAGATCTAGATCGTATTTACTTACATTTTTTGGTATGGTGTACCCGCTGAGTACCGTATCTTTTGTGAGTACACGAGCGTTTGTGGGTACGATGGGGTACATGCGGAGTACCTCCTTAATGAACGCCTTGATGTAGGGTATGGAGTTCAGATGATCCTCGCGGATTGGTCCCCCGTCTAAATTTAGACTGTCCACCTCTTCCTGTACCTTCCGCTGAGCGTCTGGATGTGTGGACAGGAGGTAGAGCGCTACGGCACATGTGTTAGATGTCTGAAATATTGATAATAAGAACTTGATAAAAAAATATGATAAAATGTATTATTGGTAAACAAGACATGGATTCATGTTTGTGATAAGATTCTTATTTTTCCAAAATTTCTTATTCAAAAGTACATATTTTCTACTTTTGAAATCAATTATTTTGTCATCAATAGTTTTCAAATTGAGGTCCAATTCGCTGTTTACAGTCGTCGACTCTAGCAGCCGCAGTACTTTGGATTTCAACTTTCTTTTGTGCTCAGAACCCTTCGATCCCGAAGCCCGCGTCCTATCGCTAGATCACGTCACTCCTCAAACATAGGCCTACGTCTAGTCCAATCAGATAACTTGTAATGCAATTTTACATAGAAATTTTGTTAATGAATACGGACAAAGACTTTTCCACTAATGAAAAGATATGTAATACACTTACCGAATCGACCCCACCAAGTAGCGTTTCTGTCATGTTTGTATAAATTTCTTCCAGCGTTAAGTTATCACTGGCCAACATGTGTTCTAAAAACGTCACGTCTTCTAGAGGTATGTCAGTGGACCGCTCCGCTCGACTCGATATCTCCTCACGCTTTGAGTCTAAAAGTTCCTTAGCTGGAATAAGAATCAATTGTATCGTTTAAAGCATTTGATCCCCCATTAGATACCAAACTCTACGTACAACTTCGGGTGTCATTCGTGGCAACGAAAATTGATGAGGGTGTTCCTCGTCAATTTCCGTTGCCAAGGATGACGTCCGGAAATTGACGAGAGTATCCATCTTTAATTTCCTCTGCCATGGGTGACACCCAAAGATGCACAAAGTGGATCAAAGTAAGAAATTGTACCAAGAAGAACGCAGGCTTGCACCGGGATTGTTAAGACGTCCAACCTCTTTTATGGCTCCTTTCTTTAACAAAGCGTACGCCTACTAGCTTATGCATCTTAATGACCGGATAAAGGTTTAGTATACATGGAGTAATTTCCGATAGCCTACTGCAATAATATCTAAGAGGTCATTTTTTTTATTGCAAACTTTTCAACCAACCTGTATCGATGATTGTGTCCCATGACTTGACGTGTTTTCTCCAGATTTTCGTGTTTAAGTTTTTGTGTACGTTACTGAAGACCATAAGCTGGTGACTGGTATACATCATGTCCTCAATGGACTTTACAAATCTGTTGATGTCGTCAGGCACACTCTGTTTTAAACACCCGCATCTCTTGTCTAGTAAAACCTGACCGATACCTGTAATGTCCAAAAGTTTGAAATGTTAGCAACTTTAAACAACACATTTTACACAATTGATATAGATCTAGATCTAGGAAATTATAAAATCGTTTTAACCCATTACCACACAATGACTCTTTTTGACTCCCCGCAAGGAAATGGCTTTGGAAAACATTGTGGAAAATGGAGAAATTGCTTGTGACAAGCAATTTCTTCATTTCCCACAATATTTTCCACAAAAAAGAACAAAAAATGTAAAATTTCATTCAGTTTAAATTGTCGTCTGTAACATCTTTGAATTTGGACAAGTCCAAAATTTTACCATTTGGTAATGGGTTAAAATCTGTGTTCCAACTTTTACGGTAAGAAATCGTGTGGCAAGAAATCACGATGAAAATCGAGCATTTTTTATCTTTGAACTAGATCTAACATGCATTATGAATATCAATGTTTCATTATCTAACTTCATTCAAGAATTGCGTTGATTCTTTTGATTCCTATTTTCTTTTCTTTTTCAACCGTATTCCTTACATATCTTTATCTATATGACAGTGAACTACGCTCTACTTCTTAAACAACTCATCAAGCCTTAATCCGGCCCGGCTATATCGGTATGGAATAGCTGAATCATGCTTATGAATATGCGATGCAAACAAGGGGATAATGTAGGAAATTCGTAGCTTGACAATTAAAACCTTGTAACTACAGCTTGTTTTCAGCTGTAGTTACGAGATTTTTTGTCGAAAAGCATCGAAAATAAGTTACTTACTTTCGATAGACCAAGCATACAATAGATTAAGTATATTTGGTATGGTCTTGTCCGAGGTATCGTCGTCACGAACCGCCCGTATTTTACTGATAAGCTGGTTATATCGTCGCTTTTCAACAAAAACATCGTAACTGCAGCTTATTTTAAGCTGCAGTTACGATGTGTTTTGTTGAAAGGCGGTGATAATTATGCGAAAATGCTACTTACTCTCGATAGACCAAGCATACAATAGATTCAGTATATTTGGTATGGTCTTGTCGGAGGTATCGTCGTCACGAACAGCTCGTATTTTACTGGCAAGCTCCTCCGAGATGTCGCTCAGGTCCGACACATAGCGGGCCGACTGGCGGGGCTTTAACATTCTCTTGTTCAGTATTGTTCTGATCTTGTGCCATTCTTCGCCCGATCTGTGTGTGTAAAATACAATATTGTGATATTCATAGCGCTGCTTTTCAACAAAAACCTCGTAACTAAAGCTTACAACAAGCTGCAGTTACGTGCTTTTTGTTGAAAAGCGATGGTATCTAAGCGTTCTTCATTACGGACATCAAAACTATGGAACGTATGAAAAGTGATTACTCATTGAACTTAACGATTCCTGAACAAGTCCCTTCTTTATACATTATTTGCTCGAAATACTTTATGTAGGTGTTTCCTTTTCCAATATGATTCTTGAGTAGGAACAAATGCAGTCATAAATCAAACCATCTTAAACATAAGTTCTAGTGTTTTGTGACTAATTGTTTTGATTGATATCCAGTATTCCACTTTCATTATTCGCATTTCTTAATTGAAACATGAATCATTCATTGTGTAGCTAAAAGACAATAAATACTCACGCAGAGATGATTCCCATGCTCCTTTTCCGCAATGCTTTGTAAACCAGCCACGCCTCGTATGGCGGTCTGTTAGGATATTTGCCTTCAGCACGAAACAGTTCCTCGACCAGGGCTGGGTCGGCTATCGACACGTTGGTTACCGGTCCGAGCTTCTCTTTGAATATACGGCCATATTTGGCGTGGTACCGTCTCTGTAAATATATAGTACAGAACGTGAGATGTATAAATAGACATCGAGTATTGAGCCGTGACGATAGGTTACGGTATAATCGATTCACTATTAAACGAGAAAATTTACAGTTGAATTGCTTTATCAAAACAACTGAAAATTTTCTCGTTTAATTGTGAATCTATTATATATTCCAATACATGTAAATAGGGAGGAGTGCCTATTTTCCAAACTATGACATGTATTGCGTGCTGTCCGTGATGCCGTGTGAGTTCAGTAGCTGTATCCAGATAGTACTTCGTCGATTTATTACAGGAATACGGTTCGAGTCGCATATTTTAATAATTCGTAATCCCTCTTCCCCCGTCAATTTAGACTCGCTGATCTTTGATCATTCACAGGTCGTTGTCTATCTATTTCTAGATACAGTCCAGTCACGATATTATGATACATGTTTACAAGAATTACCAATGTAAATAACAAAATATCGAAATCCAAACTACTGTAATTTTGCATGTGATGGTTCGAATCTTGCAGGTGTTTCACACCTGCAAGATTCCAATCATCGCATGCAAATTTGAATTAATAGTTAAGAGGGGTTTTCCTTTGTTTACATAGGTAAAATTTGAAAACATGTGCCATAATATTGTGACTCTCTGATAAAGAATTTATAATGACAATTAAATAACAAAAATTTTCTTTCTGTGTGTAATATCTTTCTCTTGATATTTTTCAACATGCAAGTGTTACTATCATGATGCCTAAATACAATAAGCAATGTTTTTGCATTCAAAGATTTCAATGTATCCTTGACAGGCCCGTAGGAACAGGGCGGGGGGGGGGGGCTAGGGGGAGGGGGCTTAGCTCCCAATGTTGACCAAAATGCCAAGTTTCCTTTTTTCACACTGAAAATTTGGGAAAATCCAAATTAGCCCCCCCCCCCCCCTAATATTTAGACACTCAGGCTTTACACCCCCCCCCCCCCATATGAAATTGCTTCCTACGGGCCTGCTTGAGAAGGCATTGACTTTATCTTGTTTTCTTTACGATTGTTAAGGTAATGTAAACCAACGAAACCTATAAAATATCCATGGCCCTGGTATAAACCACTTAAAAATCAGGTTACAGCCATAGATCAGAACTTAAGTAGCACAAACAGTTTGTTGGGTACATTATCGCTTTAATTTTATGAAAGGAAAACAATGTTTTCGCAACGCCATATTTTGTGGGTACTTCATATAATTGTCACAACTAGACGAGACGTGAAGGGTACACACAAGATAGGGATTGCACTATTAATTCACATATTATTGCACTCGCACATATCCACTACAGTGTTAAAGCCCTTTCCTGAATAGTATTTTTCGGTCGGTCCGAAACCATTGAAAACAGCAGGAGACTGTATTAGGTAGGCCTTTATGCAAGAATCTACATATGTAATAGTATGGGAGACAATGAGGGTAAAGGAGAAAAATGCTGCCAATTCGAGCATTTTCTTTCTTTCACTCCAATGCCTCTCTGGCGTCAGCCCAAAGATTATTTTTGAAAGTGTTTACGCCTGACCTTAAACTGGTTCAGGAACAAAAATTAAACCTTTACTTTTCAACAAAAACCTCGTAACTGCAGCTTAGAACAAGCTGCAGTTACGAGGTTGTTGTTGAAAAGCGACGAAACGTTCGAAATATCAGATTAAGATCTAAACAACTGCCTTTTTATAGCTTAGAAAACAGAGTAAAATTATCGTTAAATTATCTACTTTGCACTTGCCGAACTTTTCCAGCAGTTTAGATATAAGTACATCTTTCCAAAACATTTTCCACGAAATGAGAACTGAATCTTCAAATTTGTTCTTGATTGCCTATGAAGTATAATTACATTTTTTTCGAATTTAAGTTCGCAACTTATATCAATTTTCCGACATACATATCGACAAACATATCAACGGTTTTCTCCAAAAACCTTGTTACTTCAGCTTTACACAAGCTACATAGGCCTACTATGCGCTTGGAGAAAAATAAGAATATACAATAATCATCATCGCTTACTATAAAACTATAATTCAGTATCTCACTTTAATGCATTTATAACTGGGATTTCCGATTTAACTGCATTTTCTTACATCATAATTGTTACATTGGCACTTTCAAGACACCATACATAGCTATCTCATACATATCGTCGGCGTTATTGCAAAACCTCGTAACTACAGCTTTACTGAAGCTGTAGTAACGAGGTTTTGCAATAACATGGACGTTATGTATATTCAACTGCATTTTCCTATATCAAAACTGCTGTAATGACACTTTTGAGACACCATACATATGCATGTCGTACGTATGTACATTTAACTACATTTTCTTGTCTCACAAATGTTTGACACGCGTCCTCATCAAAGTGACAATGTTAACAACTGAATAGGCGTGGTATTCTTTTGTACGGAAACAGATTTAACCCTTTCCCTAGCAATACGGCGGTTTTGGCACGTCCCTTATAAGACAGATTTAGGGAGACTTTGAAATAAAAGAAGGAAATACTGATAACCAGGATTTCCTCCTTTGTCTCGATATTTTCTGTGCTACATACAAATCACAAAATAGTCTTAACCAGCTTTTGATCGTGTCGACTGCAGCCGATTTTAAGTTTGAAGAGGCGGATTTTGTCGTTTGAGAAACGGTTAACCTTTCTCCTGCACGTTTTTTATCACAGAACAGATCAAGATCAACCTGCTTCTGACGTGCTGTTTGATCCGTATTTACCAGAGCCTACTCTTCGTGCAGTATAGTATAATATTATTTTATTTCATAATCGAATATTTTGTTCATGAAATGTTCTAATACTAGTTGTAATTTGAATTGATGGAAAAGGAGCGCAAAATTAAAGAAAAAGAACTTTGGTGGTTATAGTGTTAATGGATTTCCCATGTTTGACGTAACAGAACACGTACGGCAATCTCTCTCTTCTTGCAAAAATAAACGACCATGATATTTGACCTTGATAGATAGCGTTGACCTTGTCACAAAGAATGCACACAATGCTATAAATAAGAGAGGGTGGTGGCTTTTTTCTAAATGCATTATTACTTTTATTGCTTATCCAATGTTACGGGTCTCGTCGAGGCGATTCCAATGAGAACCAACGACATAGGGTTTGGAATTGAAATAAAAAACAGGTAGAACGTCTCCTTCCTATCTATTGCTCTGACACACGTGTGAAAAAGTCAAGACATATAACTTACGGATCGGAATATCTGACCAACAATCAGAGAGGGAAGATCGCGATGCTTTTCAACAAAATCCTCGTAACTGCAGCTTAACATAAGCTGCAGTTACGAGTTTTCATTGAAAAGATCGAAAAACTTGTCAAAACCCATCAATGCATTTAGTAGGCCTACATGTACGTGTACTTTATTTTACAACAAAAATACTAGAAAGCTTTTCACAAAACTAATTACAAATCGGTGTCACCAAAGTAGTGGCATATATCTCACTTAAAAACAATTAAACCTTTCCCAAGTAGTGACTTCTACGGACGACCTCACTGAATTTCAATTGAGAAAATCTTGCAGTAAACTAAAGAAAATGCTGTTCATGAGCAGTTTTTCCATTTGTCTAAATGGTATATTCAGTAATATAAAGATTTTCTAAATGAGAAAGTATTTTGCCGTTGTCTGCAACTCATTTCAAAAAGGACCACACCTAGAATTTCGCTGTTTGGAAAAGGGTTAAAAACAATTAAAAACCAAAAGTATGCAGTTTTTCGTCACTTTCAATCTAATAAAGACAAAAATGAGTTTTTGCAACATTAGTTTTAACAAAAGGAAACCGATTCATGTTAAAGGTGGGCCAATTAAAAAGTGCACTTTCCATATTCTTTCTCATTTATAATGAAACATTCAGAAATACGCAGCTTTTGTCCTTATTGCTATAGTCCGGTTTCTATATGATTTAGCATGTGACATGTTTACAATACTTAAGTACGTAAACATCAAAATAACGAACTCCAAATTTCTGTAATTTTGCAAACGTTGGCTTGAAACGCCTGCAAAGTTTCAAAGCGACACATACAAAACTTTTTCTGAAAATTGAGAACTCTTGTTTAGATTGTTTATCTCCGCAAAATTTATTTTGTAAACATGTGTCAATAGTCATAACCATTTTAAAGAGAGATAACTACAAAATACTGTTTCCACCATTAATTATAATAATTATAAAATAACGTTCATTATACGTTTAATTTGTTAGAAAGCAACTCACAAAATTACGAAAAAATTATGATAGGAAATATTTTACTAAACATTTTACTCGTTCCAATATAAGTTTTGGCGACGAGTCTTTACTGAAAAAAGGATCTAATCAATAAAAGAAAAGAAGCAGTGACTGATAAGCATATTTTTCTTCTTTCCCATAATATTTTACATACTTTGACATGCAGTTCTCTCGCATTGACCAGTCAGGAAGTTTGTCATTTGGGAAAGGGTTAGCATCTCAAATGCAACAATTGTAATTGAATGTTTTATCGCAAGTTAATGAGAAAATGTAACAGAATATTGCATTTTAAATTCAGTTTATTGGTGCAAAGGTGCATAATATAGATAATATTTTCAATCAACATTCTTAATTTATCTTCAAAGAAAATATTCACGATTTTCGTGAACCTGTTGACCTTAAACTTTATGAACTCTGATTCGGACGTCCTAAACTCTTTCCCTAAACAAACCCCGGTTTTGAAGTTTCTGACAGAAAGATATTAAGAAAACATTGAGGCAAAAGAAGGAAATGCTGATAATCAGCATTTTCTCCTTTTGCCTCAATATTTTCTGTGCTTAATTCTACGTAAGTCTTATCTTTATCGACGTCTGTTTTGTTACAGAACACATTTCAAATTGAACCAACCAAATGACAGTCTAAGGAATAAATAGTCTTCTCCAGAAATACTCCCTAATACACTAAAAAGGTTACCTGGCTCACAAATGAGCAATGGTAGTCATTTGAACCAGATATTGAATAATATTAAGAGATTTTGTTGTTTTGGAAAGGGTCTAAACTTTATGACCTCCGAGTCGGACGTCCTTAATCTTACACTAGGTTGTCAGCAGTCAGCTGTTATTATTGACCATGATGATTTAAGGTGTCACATATTTTGTGTCGTGTTACCTTAAAGGGACCCAGGTTACAAATGGAGATCAATTGGGAACCAGAACAACATGGTGGACCGTGGCAGTCCAGGGTACGCTCGGTTGTTTGGTGCACAAACCCATTTAAGGCCGTGCGCCATTATATGTGGTATCTCATGTGTATTTCTTTTTTTCTTTTTGATTTGTTGCATTTCGACTTACAAACTTGAATCCATTTAAAAAGAGCGAAAAGTGCATCAAGAAATGCTCAAATATGCGATCAGTTTCGAAATTTGTCGATCTGTGAAATATTTGATTTATTTCGATTAAATGGATTGTTACATACACATTTTGAAAATAATTATCCAAAATTATTTCGATAGATATTGACCAAGATCGACCAGTTTTTCTCTATTTTAAACCGCGCAGTTGGTAGCGCATCTGACCCTCATTCGAGAGGTCTCGGGTTCGATACCCGGCCGCGGCTAATACCCTTTCTGACGAAATTGTCACCCACCAATGGGTTTGAAATCGTTAACCTAAGTGGGCGAGCAGCTGGAGGCTCGGTAAGGGTGTTGTGGTAGTACTGGTTTGAGAAACAACAGGAATCCATGGATAGGTGCTCCAGCCGCCGCGATATGACCCTGGTAGTTGAAAACGGCGTAAAACCCCAATAAACTCAAACTCTATTTTAAACCTATTTATCAAACCTTAAAATATTGTCCCTTTTTTACTGACACTATATTTATTGTCGGGTCAGCGATTTGTGAGTGCGATAAGAATTGTACCCCATAGCTTAATCCTACCCGAAACGATCAGGGGTTGATATCTCATATAGAAACGAAATGTGAAAACATTGGAGGAAAGAAAGAAAATGTTGATACTCAGCAGTTTCTCTTTTGTCCCTATTTTTTCTGAATTCAAGATGACCCGAAATCCCCTTTTCCGTATCTTGGTTTAAGCTTCAGAAATTAAAGAACCACATATCGCATATTTTCCTTTTTATTTCATAAAGCGGCCCATACACGATCAATATCATTGACAATATTATTGAGTCTTAATATTGACAATATTTTTCTAGCCACCCATACACGATCAATATTATTGACAATATTTATTTAGAGAACAAACAACCATGGGTTATACCTCACTATAAGTGACCTGACAGAGCGGCCCATGCTAATCGAATGGAATGCTCTGCCAGGTCAATTCTCGTCCGCTATACGTAACGTCAATGAAAATATTGAAGAAAATATTTCAGCGATCGCAGATATTTGTCAATAGTATTGACAATCCTTCAATATTGCCCATTCACGGTCAATATTATTGTCAATACCAAATATTGACAATAATATTGTCAATAATATTGATCGTGTATGGGCCGCTTAACATTACGTTTTAGTCTATTTGTGGAACGAAGATAAAGAGAAAAATGTAAACAACTATTATGTTTTCAGCACGAAAATTACCTATTTGATCCGTTATCTGGAAAGGGTGCATTTCGATGATTTTCAACAAAATCCTCGTAACTACAGCTTTAAACAAGCTATGGTTTTTGTTGAAAAGCGACGATTTGTAGGATTCTAAATACTTACTTGTGGTCTAAATTGAATCAATGTTGCTCGCTTATAAATGCATTATAGTTGCTAAACGACCCTATTCATTATGACGCTAGTAAATGACAACATGTTTCTTCGACAGACTGTGTGAATACACACGCTGATCTGGACCCATGTTGGTCCTTTTTCAAGTTCTGACCCACTCGTAATTACCAGTAACAAAGTATATTGTATCAAGCTGTCTCGAATTCTGAGTACAAAGAGTATTTTCTCAGACACCAAGTCTTTTTTGTGAAAGGATCAAAATACCTACGATCACTGGGTGCACAAGCTGTTCACTTTTCTAGCAAAATAAAACTGGGTTAAGAGCCCGATTAAGTACTTAACTTTTTTCCAAACAACCCTAGTGTGTACGTCTATCATCAAAATGAATTTGACAATCGTTTCGATAGGAAGAAAATGAAGACACTCGGCTTTCTGTGCAGTAAGATACAAATGTGGAAAAAGTAAGATTAATTTGCCTTTTGTATATCGCCGCTTTTCGACAAAAGCATTCTCGTCACTGCAGCTTGTTTTAAGCTGTAGTTACGAGATTTTGTTGAAAAGCAGCGATATTCTTTTAAATTGACAGAGTCAACAGTTTAATGAGGTTGGAAAGGGTTTTATGTATAAATAGTAAATAGTGATCGATTGATTGTAAACGCTGATGGGTATGAACTGGGTTGAACTCGGGTCTTCAATCTAATTCGGGCTTTAAAATGGGACCCCGTCACGCGAAACGGGCCCACGAGGACCCATGGGACCCTTTTATAAATAACATCTGATGTCAACGTCCATATCTGAGAAGATGTGATCAAACTGACGATGAAATGGTGAACAATACCAGAAATATTTGGTGTTTCATATATGTCAGTATCATAACAAATATCGCCGTTTTTCTTCGAAAGTATGTGGCTTAATATCAGCTGCAGTTACGATTTTTCGAAGAAAAGTGACGATATAATGCACCAATATTATCCCGAGACAATGTTATTTTCGTCGGTAAAGTCCGTCAATTGGGCATCTTAAAAGAAGATATTGCCGATGTAAGGTCATTGCATACTTCATAATAATTATGCAAATATCCTGGGTTAAAGTTGGCGGTTTGATAAATGATTCAGAGAGAAAAATAAATGGTTGCGTGCAAGCGAACTGCATGTGAACATTGGGTCAACAATATTTTGCTAGTAAATTAAGTTGTCCCCGAAATCATAAAAAGCCAAATAACGAACGAGGGTACGAAACTATTGTAAGTGCAATACCATTGTAATTGTACCCACAATGGTTTTGCACTAACTTCTCAATGTACAAATTTAACCAAATATTAGCTTTTCCCCATAAGGCACACACAATTTAATGTAGGCCTCATTATACCTATATTGATTCTGTAGTCTTATGACTATGAACTTGCTTGAACTTTCACCGTCAACCTGTTTCAGCATAGCATTATATCCTTTCTCGGTTAAGGTATTCCAGCCATCATCAGATAGCAAACACTTCATGCAACTTTGAGCGACATCCGTTGCAAAGAAAATTTACAGCGTCCTTCTCGCGGACAGACTAATCTACAACAGCAAAGGGGAATTGAGTAATTAATTTCATTCATTCGTTATTTTCCTGTCAGACAGGTCTATAATTCTTTGGCCAATTAAATATTGTATTCAGTGCTGAGCTGCTGTATTTGCGATCTCCCAGCATCACGCTATAAATGTGTCATACAACATTTGTAGGACAAAAATACTAGAACTCCTTAATGCTTTGATGAAACTGGCCTCTGGAATGCGCGGTCTTTGCAGTCGAGTCGAGGTTTGAAAATCTATTTGGTCATCTGATAGATTTCTGAACAGCAAACATTAGCTAAGCACAAAATTAGTACTTGATCAGTAGCACTTTGCTTTTTATTTCTTATAGTATCGT
Source organism: Fragum sueziense (assembly GCA_963680895.1). Taxonomy (NCBI): domain Eukaryota; kingdom Metazoa; phylum Mollusca; class Bivalvia; order Cardiida; family Cardiidae; genus Fragum; species Fragum sueziense. Next base: position 31,810,254 of record OY804599.1, read on the forward strand.
TTGAAATGTACAGGCCTCTATGTCCTAACAATTTTTTTCACAGAGAAGGCATATTTTGAGATGGTTTGTCCGGTTAACGATCTTTCACCACACAAAGTTTACCATGTAAATAACGACCCGACAGTCGTGATGGCCCAACAAACACTATAAGTATTCTACCTGATACACCTTCTACTTACCATTTTCTTTCTCACACAAATAGAAATAGATTTGTCTACATGGAAACAAAACGGAAAAATGATACTTCTCATACAAAATAATGGACCCCAGTCTCTAAAGTCTCTAATGTGGACCCCAGTCTCTAAAGTCTCTAATGTGGACCCCAGTCTCTAAAGTCTCTAATGTGGACCCCAGTCTCTTAAGTCTCTAATGTGGACCCCAGTCTCTTAAGTCTCTAATGTGGACCCCAGTCTCTTAAGTCTCTAATGTGGACCCCAGTCTCTAAAGTCTCTAATGTGGACCCCAGTCTCTTAAGTCTCTAATGTGGACCCCAGTCTCTTAAGTCTCTAATGTGGACCCCAGTCTCTTAAGTCTCTAATGTTGACCCCAGTCTCTTAAGTCTCTAATGTGGACCCCAGTCTCTTAAGTCTCTAATGTGGACCCCAGTCTCTAAAGTCTCTAATGTGGACCCCAGTCTCTTAAGTCTCTAATGTGGACCCCAGTCTCTAAAGTCTCTAATGTGGACCCCAGTCTCTTAAGTCTCTAATGTGGACCCAAGTCTCTAAAGTCTCTAATGTGGACCCCAGTCTCTTAAGTCTCTAATGTGGACCCCAGTCTCTAAAGTCTCTAATGTGGACCCCAGTCTCTTAAGTCTCTAATGTGGACCCCAGTCTTCTAAGTCTCTAATGTCATGTACTTATATATTAATTTGTTCTCACGAGGAACATTCATTTTGTTGCCCACAAGTCCTTCTAATTTTGATATTTCAAAATTTAGTTACGCTGAAAAGGTATGGTATTGCCATGACAAATCGTCGGTGTTATTGCAAAACCTCGTAACTGCAGCTTCATTAAAGCTGTAGTTACCAGGTTTTGCAATAACATCGACGAAATGATATTCTATAACAATCGGACAGGGTCATTAAATGGCATGATATTCAGAGGTTAGACCGAGTCAAACAAGTGCACTCCGGACATCAAAATTTATAAATAGAAGTTATTGATGGGGGCTTATCAGTAGGCGAGACATCTTAATGATTTATGATTTTCACATGATCAATGTTGTATCGAGTCAAAAGATTTCGAATAGAGTCATACAAAGTTGGACTAAATGAAAACCACATCGACTAAAGTTTGAAAATTGCGTTTTATACAATTTAAGTCAGTACCATGGTCGAAAATGTTTTCCGAAATAAGACTTATGACTCGATCATTTCAGATAGATTTTGAAAGTTTCTTGTCATTTTTCCAGAGAAAGTGTATGAGTGTGTGTGTCCGTGTGTGTGTGTGGGGGGGGGGGGGGGGGGGCGGGGGGCGGTCTATATTTTTCGTATTCATATAACTTGATCTCAATATTTAAGATTATAGAAGTAATTGTCGTGGGAAAATCGCTCTTTATGTAGTAATAACATCCTCAAAATAAAACAAGACTACAAAAAGACACAATTACATAACTATCATTGTGACTTAGATGTATACAAACTTTTTACTTGTGTAATTTATGTTGACCTCCATTTCTTGGAGGCCGGTGTGTTATCTGTGATGCAATATTACATTTCTCTATCTCAGGGTTAATTTAACATTGCCTTAATTAAATATTCCGCGGTAGTCGGCCTTAAATAAGAGTGCATTCGAAAATATATTAAATAAGAGAAGCAATTTGCTGCTTTTCAATGAAAACATCGTAACTGAAGCTTAAAACAAGCTGCAGTTACGAGTTTTTTGTTGAAAAAGGGCGAATTGCTAATCGTAATCAGCGCTTTCTCCTGTCTACCCCGCAACCTTTAAATAGGATCCAGGTCTTTGTCTGCAACGCATTTGTATTTGACCAGTAATGCTGTTTTCTAATGGCAATTTCAAAGGACTGAAGGCGCTGATAGTGTGTCGCCCATTGATGGCATGCAGTACGTTAGTATGCTATTTTATCGCGCGATCATAAACAACTGTGGATATGGCTGCCACCTTTGTTACAGTCATGTGCCAATTATTTCAATGCCTTTGAATCCGATATTTTATGTCTTCAATTATTTAGAAGAATCAAAATTAATATCAATATTTCTATTTAGATTTCAAATGACGATTTCGTGGATTTCAGTTAATTATTGTTAATGTCTGCAGTTATTTGGGCTGAGACAGAGAAAACGGACCAGTAAAGTAAAGCAATGATCCATCTTTTGAAAGGTCATTTAAACTCTTTAACTCCTCGTTAACTTCCAACAAATCGAAGAGTGCATGTCGAATAAGGCGATAACTAGCGATAAATTGTACGAAAATCATGCAGTGCACTTAAATGCATTTAACACATGTAAGATAATGAATGAAAATTAGTTGAACCGACGCCGTTAAATGGGTGCAAAATTCAAGATAAGATAGCCCAAGATTCCTCTTCACTTTCTACACTTTCGTCGGTGTTAATGCAAACCATCGTATCTACAGCTTGATTAAGGCTGTAGATACGAGATTTTGCAATTACAGGGCGACTTTCTTTACACTACTACCATAATGATCCAGTCGATTTGACAGACATACAGTATAGAATAAGACCAGTCTGTACATACTTGCAATATGGTTGTTTAAATTCAGCATGGCCAGGTTTGAGTTCAGGAATTGGGTTCAATAACCTACATTTTTATCCGACCGCTGATTATGTACGTTTGTTTTCTCGGTTAAGCTAGGTTCAAACAAACTTCACGTGAATCATATAATATGATGGTAGAGATAACATTCGTATTTTTGAAACAGAAAGTGGTACAAGGACATTACCCTTATGTAATATTTTCAAAGACCGTTTTTGTACTTTAAACAAAAATCAGTGGCTTTAAAAATATATTCAATGCAAAGGAAAACCGAAATGAAGAATATCAATCGTTGGATCACAAATAACATCGTCTTTAAGTTCGAACATGTTCAAATACGATATTGTTTTTATATGCTTAAAATACACATTTTCAACCATTTTGGATACACGTGACTAAATAGATCATGTGATCTGTAAACTTTTATTTTGATTAGGTGCGAAGATTAGTTTATTTCTTAATTTTATGCATGAGAGTGAAAAGATGGTACTCATTTAAAAACGTTCGATCTGATTGACAAAAACAATTAGTCGTCTTTAATATTACTGATATTGAAATACCAAATTAGAATTGCTTTGAAACGAATTTTTAAGAGGCTACATTAACAACGACCAGGACAACTGTCTTCTAATATTTTATCTTACTTTTTGTAAATACAAACTATGATAAAATATCGATAAACAGCATTTGAAACACTTATCAAACATTTGTTTTTCATAAATAATGCTAAAATAGAAATGGTTTATCAAAGACCACTGATATCAAAGGAAATCAGGGTCTTATGTACATGTAGCCTTTCCTCAGACCCTGTTTTTATGAGTTACTGCGTCTCGAAAAATCAAGAGAGGCAAACATTCAGAAATAAAGTACACATATTAACTTCCCTTGATCTCGAATATATTTTAGGATGTACCTTATTTCTATACATGTATGTCTCAATACAAATGTTGTTATTCTTAACAGACTGACACCAGTCCACGTCTCATGCAATAGAATAGATTGTAATAGAACCACAATGTTAATGTATGTGCAAAACTGTCGACATCTAATTGATGCGTTTTTCGTTGACATGTCTGACTGTTCGTTATCTGTGGTATTTTTTTATTACGAACGTCGAGGTGTTTGAAGGTCAAACAATAAGAATGCACTCGTAACCTCGCTATCTAGATAGGCCTATCAACATTGGCAGTGGGCCATTAACTCGCATGGTATGTAATTCGAGATATACCCTTCGACTTCTTCATGCAATTCTATTTCAACAGCTCTTATCTTAGCAGGGTTCTCCACAGAACACAGATAATTTGGGCTGGGGAGAACACTGCATAGTAGCGATGACAATGCCGAAATAAGATGCAAAGACTTGAAGTGCATTTACAACGCATGTTTAAAGTTCTATCAATAAGACATATAAGTATCTAAAATGATAGACCTATTCATATGCACACAAAATTGAGTATATCAATTCTACACACCTCAATGGTTTTACGTCTCTAAACAATTGAGGGACAACAAGGAATACTTATATTTTTTGTAATCGTCATATTGTTTCGATAATGCCTCATCAAGTCAGAAACGAAAGTTTCGAGCTTTGAATAACATTATTTTTGCCTTTTCCTTCTCTAACCCTTGCCTACTTTAAGACCTGTTCATATACAACTCCACGTCCAGTGCGCGTGTACATCGCGTCCAAAATTAATTATGCTACATTGGTAAACTGTTTTGGACGTGGTATGGGAGTCATGTGAACGCAAGGTATGTATGTGTTCGTCTATTTACTTGGACAGGAACCATTTTCAAAATCAAAAAAAGGGTTTAATAAGTACGTTGTATGATGCCGGTAAAGCATTGTATGAGAACAAGTGTGCCATTTTTCGGGTGCCCATTCATAAAGCCCAGTGAAGCATTAACGCCTCTCTGTGGTTTTTATGAATCGCTATGATTGTAAAAACTATCTGAAAGCTCCGGGAGCTCACAGCGTTTTATTCAAATTTTATGAATGGGAGATAGATATACTTTAGTTATTATTTATTCGTTTTATATATGGGGTCATTATTTTGTTTTCATATCGGTGGTTTATTGTAGAACTATTCAAAGTGCATATTTATATACATGTACTTACAGTGTTTATGCGCTAAGCCATGAAAGTATCTTTGCGGCTTTCCTTATAGTTATAAATTGGCGTCAAGATACATTCAAGATCCATTCATTTTGTATACAATATCGATAGGTTTCGCAACATTTAAAGACGTACTTAGATGACTTATGGAGGGCGATCGTTTATCTACTGTGGTACGCTTTTATTGATACTAAATAAAACGTCATTTGCTGATATCAACATCATATCGTGTGCAAAATTCGAAGTTGTCTTTGCAGTGTTATTGCATTTATGAAAGTGTTTTATCCAGTTACAGGGACAGTAGAATTGCGTCTTTAACAAGGTGAAGAGACACAAATATTTGCATTTTTAACACTTGACCTCGAAAAGCCAAACCCGACCAGGCATTAAGTCAATACTCAGTGACCTGGTTATAAGATTCCGAAGTCATTCAGGTCGGATACATGTTCTCGTACGAAAGAAACTTGTTTCAAACCTACATCTCTTTTTGACGTCTCTAATAGAAAACGCTTTGGAAAGAACTGGGGAAACAACATTTTTCATTTCCCTCCGATGCTTTCAATTCGGTGCTTTCCTTTCATTGAGTATGTATTCTACATACCTTTAAATTTAGACAGTACAAAAGTGTCATTCGGGAAAAGATTAAAGAGTTGGATATGGAAATGATAAAACGTCGGGTTTCTTTTTACAAGAATAAAATCCAAGAATTCTTATTGAAATTGTTAGACATTTCAGTGCGTATCAGTTTTGAGCTTGAAGTGTATGGAGTACACCAGGAACATCCTTTGGAACAAATCGAGCAAAAACGCAATTCTACCTTTTTTAATTTTTTTACGGAAGCAAATCGTCAAAGCATTTCTTAAATCTCGTAAATTCAGCTTTCCAGAAGCTGTATTTACGAGATTTTAGAACAACGCCGACAAAATATCGAATCTTTGAATTAAGTTGGCTGTATATCAATTCAGTTTTTCATGTTCAGAATATTGCACCAATGACCCCCGTTTCCCATCAAAAACAGAAATGTTTAATTTCTTTGGCAAGCTAGAACTTAACCCTTTCAGAAACAAGAACTAGTTTTGACATCCTAATATGAAAAGCTTGTTGAAACATTGAAACAAAGGAAGAAAAAACTGATAAACAGCATGTTTTTCTTTAGACTCAACAAGTTCTGTGCTACACTGTACACAAATTCTATATCTATCATCACACATTTTATGATCAGAAATTAAAGTAGTTGAAGGTTCTGCCATTTGGAAAAGAGTTTAAGTGCCAAGCGCATTGAAGAATTTGCAGGAATGCAAGTTGTTCCAGAAAGATAAGATAGTAACGCATCACCCTCTCTAGTTATCTTTATGGACCACGCAGTCTGAAAAGGGGAATTATCGTAATGAAACCAAGTGGTACCCCCCGCTCAACAGCCAATGCAATCACTTAGCCCTTTGCCAAACGACATAATTATAGACTGGTCCAAATTCAGAGGTGTTGCAGACGATAATTATAAGTTTTACTTTTATTGGTCTTTCTGTATAGAAAACATAATGGGAAGTGAAGACAATTCTTGTCACATTTTTCACAATGTTTCCAAAGCCTAAATATCTGGTGGGATGTCAAAAGGCGTCACTATGTATGGTAACAGCTTAAATCCTAGCCATAAAGGCTGGGGTTGAATCTTAAATAGATACGCTTACAGACACACGAATTAACCTTCTCCCAAACACCAAAATTTATCATTTTATCATTTGTGGAAGTTTTTGAAGTGGATCACCCTAAAATTTTGTCATTTGGGAAGGGGTTAAACCTTTCTCAACAACAATACGTAGCTAGTGCATATTTTGAAGAGTTGCAGTCAACAAATTATTAATAGCTACAGAGCAAAAGTCTTCCATTGGTTGAGCATAAACATCAATCGAAAGGGGATAAAATATGCTAATAACAAATTCTTTCTTTTCCGATACGTTTTCTTAACTTTTGTCCAGTATGTAACAAGTTGTTACTTAGTGAAAGACAGGCGTCCCCTCTTCCCAAAACAAAACGTCAGAGCCAATTATGGAAAAGAATCTTCGGAAATTATTAAGAAAAACATAGCATATCATCAGCAATTTCACATGTTCATTTAAATTTTCTTAGAATGACTTAACTTGTACATAATTATGTTGAATCAAATGCATTTCCCTATCTTCTACAACAACTTTCAGTTTAGATCCTTTTAAAACGTTATTATTTTGTAAAGGGCAACATCATCGCCTGCCGTGGGCGATATATCGTGTGTAATGAGGAAAGTGGAAGATGACATGACGTGATAAACTCACAACCTGGTACTCTGTCTTTTCTTCTTTCTTCTATACATGCATCAAAGTAGATAATACGTTGACCTCTGATTAGAACAGAACAGAACAGAACCTGTCGCAAACTGTCTATTACAAAAATGAAAACATTTTAGACAAACCACACAGACGTTGTCGATGACAGTTTAAAGAAATATATGAACTTACATTTCTTTTGTCTTTCTGGGCGGAAAACATTTTGGAAATGAAGAAATTGCTTGTCACAAACAATTTCATCATTTTCCAAAATGGTTTCCAAATCCTTATCTTGTGAGGCGCCTAGAAGCATCATCATGTTTAAATGTATCAAATCTCTTGAATGGAACAGCGCAGGCAAGTGTTTATTAATAAATCAAGTGTATAAATCATGTCGTGAGCAAACTTGGAACTGAGCAGTTTTCAAATTGATCTACAGAACTCAATTGTGCTATTTCGTAGCTGCCTACAACGAGGCATTTTGAGAAAACGAATACAAATCAGCCAATACATACACGCATCAGAATCTATATTACTGTCTTATAGCCTTATCATTACTAGTTACAATGTAGACAGGGGAGTAAAATGCTTGTAGATAAAATATTGCTGGACTTGACTATCTTTTTTTTACAGATTTCCTACTGTTCGGGTACAGCGTTCGTATGCCAAACAATTTATACGCCCCATTTACCATCTACTATCTAATGGAGGGGAAAGGTCACTTCAGTAATTCTTTCCGAAAACAAGACACAGGTTTAGACGTCCCTAGCAAGAGTGGATCATGAGGATAAAAGAAGAAATGCTGATAATCAGCATTTTCTGTTTTGTCCCAGTGTTTCTAAATTATTGAGTACATAAATCCTACCTTTATCAACGCCAACTTTGTCGTCTGTTGCAGCTTTAAAATTGCACCATCCTAAAGGTGTGCTACCTGGGAAAGGGTAAAAGATTCGAGTGTTGTCAAAGATGTTTGTTTGTGTATGTGTGTGCGTTTTATAGGTTTCAACAGTTTTTTATTAATTAATTTAATTTTGGGTTCCATTGCAAGCACACACACACTTTTCGCGCGTGCGCATGCGTACATTTACACGCACAATTATTTTACTGTTAATGAAATATTACCGACTTACAGCTTTTTAAGCTGTAATAATGAGGTTTTTGAAGAAAAGCAGCTACGACTTGCAGGACATATTTTCTCAATAAACAAGTACGATTTTCTAAACTCTAACCAGGTCAAGTCACTTAATTTAGCAAAATCAGTCAATCGAATATTTTACATAACTAAAAAATCTGCAATTTTATACGTACTTAAATTTAATATCGTGATATAAATTTCACTTTAACAATAGTACTTAACATACGATACGCAATTTTATATGAATACGTATAATGTAAATTAGATTAACCTTTTTCGTAACAGCACATTTTTAGACTGTTCTAAATTTACAGCTCTGGGGGACGACAAAATTGATATTGATAATAAAAGAATTTGTGTACCAAATAGCACAAAAATATTTAGACAAAAACTAAATGCTGATCAAAGCATTTTCTTAATCTCATTTTCCCATTGAGCCTTGTCTTATTGAGACGTGAAAACTCAGTTTTGTTTGGGAAAGGAATAAATAGGGCAGACGGTGTATTTAATACCCTGAATGACTTGGCGAAATTAAAGCATTTTATTCGCGTTTCATGCTGTAAGTTATTTTAAGACGCACGTTTTAGCACTTTGCTTTCCCTATATCAAGGTTATATTATTTTACAGACCAACAGATAAGAGGAGGTAAAGACATCTTATTTGTTATTTCAAATCTAAACCGTTGGATGTAGGTTCTATTTTCAAACGTCACTCTGTAGAATCACTTCTTAACACAAAATATGAAAGTGAAATAAATTTATAAGTAAAATAAAAAAAATCAATTTGTAAACCAAATTTACTGAAAACTACATAATGACTTGACAAAGTGATATATGCGTTTTGGCCTTGGCAAAGTGATATATCTGTTTTTCAAGTTGAAAGAATTTCAAAACAGTTTGAGATTATGCTGATGAGTTTAAAATTTAGATCTTCGATAAGCGCTCTGTTTATATCAAGGTCAGAGAAGAACTAGTGCAGTTGTACTCTTTCTGGAATATAATTATATTGACCGGGGATTGTAAAAGAGGGCCTCTTTTATATTCCATATCTGTTTGATTCAAAAAGCATATTTACACATATTAATCTGAGGTCCATACAGCAATGATTGTTTTAAGAACGAATATCTTCATTCTTTAAATAACTAACAGCTAATTTTTCACTTCAGCCTGGCAGGTCATTAACCCTTTCCCAAACGACAAAATTTTAGGGTGATCCACTTCAAAAACTGCCAAAATTGACAAAATGGATGTTATTAAAGATAGAATTTGTGTAAAATATGACATAGAAAATATTGAGACAAAAGGAGAAACTGCTGGTTATCAGCAGTTTCTTCCTTTGTTTCAATGTTTTCCCAAGCCATTTCGATTAGGGACGTCAAAACCAGGTCTTGTTTGGGAAAGGGTTAAACATGATTTGTTTCGGTTGTTTTCCTACTTCGTTTTGTTTTCCAAAACATTCCATAATCTTTGTTCTAATTACTTACATCTTAATTAGAATGTGTGTTACAATTTGAAAGCTGCTGTCGAAAACAACATTCACATTAAATTTTCGTAAAATATAGCACAGAAAATATCTTAACAAGATAATAATGGTTATATAATGGTTTCCTAGGTTAAGCATAATTGTCCTACCAGTTGTGATTCTGATCAAGGAAGCAGTGAAGAATAAGGTCACATTGCACCTAAGTGCAGGTCGAAGGACGAATACTTGTTGTCTGCTTAAATGGATCCAAATGCGCAAGGATAAGCATGTTCTACAGGGCTTATTCACACGAGCAGTTTGTCCTCTTCAGATGAATTAGGAACATTTTTAAATCTCCTACATCTTAGAATAATCAATGCAAAATGTAATTCATATAAATCGCTCGTGTGTGTAAATGGCAATCTGAAATAGACATGGTAAAAATAGAAATTATTTACGTTCTATTATCCTTAAATGATTATAAAGTTCGACGTTTTGCAATCTGCATGCATCTTTGGTGCGCCCCATAAAACAGAGAAAGGCAATAAATGCATACATGTGTCTGTTCCCATTTTCATCCGCGGGGTAGACCCCACCAGTAAGTACGGATTTCAAACATTACCTATGGTGATTTAAATTTGAATACAAGAGCGTGATATTGTTTATTTTAATTTTCTTTCTCGCTGAAACTTAGATGGCAGCAATCCCTTTAAATCGTGATCATCTAAGAATATAAGCAGTACTTTCTAACATTATAACAGAGTTTAAACGGTGCGATATTATCAGATTTATCAATTTTTGAATATAATCTAAACCCCGCTGTTCGTAATACGCTCTAGTAAACTGTGTACTTAAAAATCTAGAACTTATATAACTAAACCCGGGTGAACTTTTCTTGGGTCTTCGACAAGTGCTTATTTATGTCAATGTCAACATTTGCGTACTCTTGTGAAACAGGTGACTGGGGACAGTCGGGTGTACGGCTTAACCCAGAACAAGACGGCAATATTTTAGACTTGTCCCAATTCAACAATGTTGCATTGGCATTGGAACGAAATTTTACGTTTTTATGTCTTTCTGGGTAACAAACACAATGGATAATGAATACATTGCTTGGCAAGCATTTACCTTTCGGGACACCAAAATATGGCATTATGTGGTATTTGCTTAACCCCAGTCGTGCTGCATTCTTAAACTGCATGCATTTGCAAAGTAGTATATTTCTTTGCAGTTTACGTAAGCGAACAGAATAAAGATATAGCCATGGCCGATTAGGAAAAAAACATGTTCATGGAATCGCGGAAGAATAAATCATAGTCAAACAGCGCGGCCTCTGTATGATAGACTCAATGTGTTCATATTCTTCTTAATTAAAGATTTTTAAGAAAAAATATAATGTGTATATTAATAATTTTACGCGCAAATTGAATTTACTGGGTGCAATTTAACTTTAACGAGGTCTTCGACATAATATTATGCATGAACATGTCAATTATTTCCGGAATTACAGAGGATCATCGGGTTTAAGCGTTTCGCTTAGATTATTTTGCTCGACGGCGTGTCTCTTTTTAAATATCATTTCAAAGTTCTTGTTTACCTAAGCGGAATCTCGTTTTCTAATTATTTATTTATGACAATATCAACATTCGTACCTTCGTTTTGACGGGTGACTGGGGACAGTTCGGTAGACGAATAAGTTAATACCCCAAATATAGGTTAAGTATTACATATTAGTAAACTTGTCAAATTTGATATGTATCATTAATTTATCGAAAAATATAGGTGAATCGATTGGAAATTTCAAAAAGGTTAACAAAGCAAAAAATTTTAAGTGAGAGAGTACATGTATCGAACATGTTTCGAAGTGCATTTTTATTCCATTTTGCTCAAGTCCTTTTAAATTATGGGTGATCATTGAAATACAATATGAAAATGCTAATATAAAGCCAGAATTTTCTCCTTTCGTCTCAGTTTTTCTGAGCTATAATATTACACACAAATCCGTTGTTGATTATCCATATCTATTTTATCGTATGCACCGGCTTTCATGACAAGAGTAGTCTCAAAATTGTGCCGTTTGTAAAAGAGTTATTCCATAGAGTAGAACATTTTTTTCATCGTCAATTTTAATTAACAATAAAGGAAGAAGATTTGGGGTACATCACTGAAAATACACTTGTATATCCGTCCCCATTTTTTAATCCTATCCAAAACATCAGAAACACGGTGATCGGATCAATCTGAAATCCGTTGCACACTTCAAGACAAAATATGGACAATTATAGGATGTGTGTGCAATGCAGCACGAAAATTATTGAGTCAAAAAAGCAACATTTTCTCCATTGGCCTCAATATTTCCCTGTGCCTTTACTACTAGGGACGGTATCATAAACCAAATCTTGTTGGGAAATGGTTAAAGATAACCATTACATTGTCATATCTGAACAATACAGTAAGTTTCATAATCGGATAATGTCGGAATTTACCCTCGGTAGGGGAGCACGTCTATTGTTCGTAGCACAATTCTACCATCAACCCACAATATTTATGTACTTGGGTCAACCCCGACCGTGACACACAAAAACTTGACGAAAATCCTAGGGTTCAGTGCAAAAATATCATAGATGTGTACAGAACTATATGCAGTTGCGTAAGTTTTGCACGAAGCCATTGGATTAACTGTCTGGATTTAAACAGTCGGTTTTGTAACAAAATTATGTCCGGATTTAACGTACTTTTATCAGACAGTCGGAATAACTTATCGTTGCTAACTGATCCGAAGATATATCCGTCCCCTTTATAAGGAAGTAAACTACAGTATGACCGTATAATGCTTGTTCCTTTTAGCCAACATAGCAAAAAATTCCAAAAAGATCAATTAGAATTGTTTCCCAAGTAAATAAAAACTCTACATATTCAAATTGTCGGGACAATTAAAGATTATAGCATCAAATGTGTGCGATATGTGCGTAATATTACATGAAATGATATTACATGAAACATTTGACTGATCAATGGGTACTTTGATTGACAAATGTTTATTTTTCATTTCGCAATCAACAACTTTGAACAGCTTTGTAGAGAATGAAAATATAAATCAGAAGAATTTAAATCACGGAAAGAATTGATAAAAAGAAATGCCGGGGTCAAAATGAAGCATCATGAATACAACATAGTGCATTCACATACATTATCCATCTCCTTCACTAGCATCCCTTTGTTTTGATGTTCCAAACTCGGGGAAAAGAAACTCATAAAAGAAACAACTACCGATAACAACTATTCTGTCTATCTCAATATGTCAATATTGTAATAATATTACACTTTTATCAACATTTTTAAATCATCTGAAACATATTTTGATCTAGAGTTATCTGAAAAATATTATACTGTTTCCTTTATGGGAAAAGGTTACAATCATTATTCACCTTTCCACATGTTATTTAACAAAGTAATTTTTCATACCATTCATCAAAACCTTCAAAGAGATGATACTGATTCATAATCATTTATAACCTTCAAAGGTAATTTCTTTTCGTAGTACAAAACGAATATCAAACCATCTTTAAATAGAAACTGCATTTAAATTCATTGATCATATGTTGAATGTCATTGAACAAATATTTGTACTTCATTTGGTTCATTCGTGTTGAAATATTCGATCCATCTTTAGAAAATACTTCGTGCAACTTCGGCAACAACCGTGGTTACGGATGTTGAATACATTATCCGGATAAGCTCGTCAATTTATTTAGTCAACCCAAACGCCGTACATCACGGTGTATAATCACGTGACTTAGAATTTCTGATAATCTTCAATAACTTTGTCAATACTTGACCAATTTGAATTCGGTTTGAAACAGAGAATGTGGAAAGATGTCAGAAATAACATGGACGTAGTAGATTTTTAAAAAATCAACTGATAAAAAAAGTTATTGAAGATAAACCAAATTTTGGTTTATCTTCAATAACTTTTTATCTGTTGATTTTTCAAAAATCAACCACGCCCATCTAATGTGTGACGTCTGTCCAGATTCTCTGCTTCAAACCGAATTCAAATCGGTCCCGTATTAACAAAGTTATTGAAGATATTCGGTAATTATTGCATCACGTGATTATCCAACGTGTACATGGGGGTGCAAAATTGCACAATATGTTTGGTACTTGTGATGGCTGGAATATCCGAAAGATAAGAGTAGTATTGAAATTAAAAAAATCTTATTATTGATTCAGTAATGCTCTTTAAATTTCACAGAGAATATTTTGAAGAATATCCTTGTTGCCTGACAAAAAAATATTTATGTAAAAAAAACAGTACTCTTGAATGAACAACAACAACTTCATTTCTTTGAATTAACGCAATAAATAACTGCAGTTGATTACTCTTACCAACAGCACCTTCAGACCTTTGAATTTTTACTTTAAAACCGTGCTGAGTGCAACATGGATCTCAGTCAAACTACACTTAAGCACAGGCTGATCTTGAAACATGACTTTTCAAATGCAGTAAAGGACCCTTTTCTAGGTACGTGTTCAAGCATTGTGCAGTTCAGTTGCGTTCAATCTCGGCAACAGTGCATCTTATTTGCGAAACCACCCCATAACAAGCAAAAAACGAGATTTGGCCAGAATCTGGAAAAAAGGCCCCTGTAGCATTTTAGAAGACTGAGTTTCCAGGCTAGGCTGTGGTCAAATGCAGTTTAATAAGGGTCCATTGTGCTAACTTACTATTGCTTTATGTAATGAAGAAGCAATTAGAGAACAATATGGATCTGGATCAGCCTGTGCGTATGCACAGGCTGATCTAGACCCATGCTGTTCTCAAATGCCATACCAGACCCTTTTCCAGATCCCGGCCAATATGTAGTTCAGCTGCGTTCAAAATCATAATCATTTCTCGCACACCTGTTCATTACATTATTAAACATCATACAAAGTGTCATTAAGACATCGTAAATCTTGTTAAAATTAAAAAGATAACTCACGGTCATGAAACCTTTAAACCTTTCCCAAATAAGACCTGGTTTTAAAGCGACCATCACAGAAAAGACAAAACGTTTGAGAGGAAATAGGCAAATGCTGAAAACCAACAGTTCGTTCTTTTCTCTCATTTTTTTTCATGTGCATTTTCATACACATTTACTTTGTTTTTATATATTTTGTCATATGAAACACCTTGAAATTTTGGCCGATCTTAAAGTTCGTCGTTTAGGAAAGAGTTAATATTGAAGTGATAAATCGTTCATAATGGTAAATGAATGTTTCCTTGTTATTAAAAATGAAATAACATGTCCCATATGTTAGGCTTCCTTTAATTTGTAACATCCTTTTTATACCAATAAAATGTCAAATACATACTCAAATACCAAGTAAAATACCAGTGTATTTCAATATTTTCTCTCGCGTTCTCTGTTCTGCTACAATATGCAATATGTTAATACTTAGTGTTCGACCAATGAAATTGCATTATATTTAAAAGGTTCGCAGCTATATTTCGCATAAACCAGATTTCCAGCTAGTTTAAACATAGCCACGCCCTTGTCTCCGATACACCTCTAGCGAACACTAAGTCAGATAAAGTCTGTATAGTAGATTCTACTTTCGCGTAGAATCTACTATACAGCCTCTATCTAATACTAAACATGCGCACATTTGAATGTTTATTTCGCATAGAATCTAGTAATAGTAAACAGCCTCTATCTGATACATAAAGTACATGTACATGTAATATCTTTTTATAATTTGGAATTGTCTAAAATAATTTTGTTTTAGGAAAGCTTTAGTTTTGGTGACCAGCATAAAAAACTGAATTATCGTTTTCTACATAAAATCTTTATTCCACATGTATTAAAATTCTGCTACCCTAAAACTTGGTAAAATGTTTATTTTATTTTTTTTATAAAGATTCATTTTCAAAATAGATAATAATGCATTCTTTTCTAATTACACAAATAAAACCCCCAAAGCGTTGAAAATCGACACTATATATTCAACCCCTTTTCAATGGTGCGTGATTTAAATAATTACTTAAAATCGTGTTTATCATGTTAGATGATTTTTTGTGAAGTCAGCTTTTTTAGTCATTTTTGTCGGTATAACAAATAGACTATCACAAAGAGAGTGTAAACATTTTGAATTATCTATTGATTTTCAGTGAGAAAACAATTCGTTCGAGAGAAGAAAAATACTCCGTTTTACCATAAGTTCGACTAAAATCATGATTATGCATTCTACTGAAAACACCACAAGAATCCAAACCGGCAGAAAATATTGGCTGATAAAAACTGCGATGAATTACAGAAAATGCAATAATGCACCGAAAAGTAGGCCATAAGCCCTCAAAGGGGTCAAATACCGCACCGAATAACCTTTCACCTCACGTGACCTCAAGAAATCAACATGACAGCTGTGACCCAAAGGTAAATAATGCACTATCTACGGTGGACTAAATTGACCATGTAGCTTATTGTCTCTTTTCAACAAAGATCTCGTAACTGCAGCTTGTTTTAAGCTGCAAATACGCGGGTTTTTGTTGAAAAGCAGCGTTATGAACAATCTGTTACGTTCGCTGTAGACTAGCCCTAGTCGTTTCTGTTTGCTTATTTGTAAATGGGTGCATTATTCTGTTTGAGACTTGCCTCTATAATCCAAGTCCAAGGTATTTATTGCTAGTATTCTAGACTAGGATGTCATTTAAAAAAGGGTCTTTGCTTTTATACTATAACCTTAATATACTAGGGTCTGGGCCAGACTACGTTCGCTGTTGCGGATACAGGATTTCTGTGAAATGTGGTTTGAACATACAGTATATATAAATAGAGGGGTCCGAACGTAAGATGAAAAACAAATTGTGTTATTTTGTATATTGGCGAAGTAGTCTGAGTAAATCTTTGTAACATGCTTATTTTGTTGTTGATGGGGCGTATTCTTTTTTAGAAAAAAAATGCGCTGCTTTAATAGAATATTTTGTTATTCTGTTGTTAAAAAATAATTATATCAAATAGGTCCGGAAAATGAAATTGCAACATCAAAAAGACTACAAAATTTAATCCAGAAAGAAAATGTTCTGACATCCGCAAACTTAAAATAGAGGTCGTAATGCACTAATAATGGCATAATTACACCACCATACGTTACAAAAAACTTTTACGTTGGTTAACCTATTATTTATAGGTTGGTATGCAGGAATATTAATGAAGTAGTGACCCCCTACGACTACCATACAGGTTTTATGTGTTCTTTCATATCGGTAGGCTAATAAAGAGTACTTAATTCTAATTAATGGCTTAGCTAGGAATGTACTTGGAATGTTGCGCGTAAATACCGGATTAACAGCTCGTATTTAACCTTTGACCTGCAAAACGATATTGAGTTCATGCAAACAACTTTCTCAGAAAACAATTTTGTCAATTCTAAAGATGTTCAAGACGTCAAACTAAACGGTACAAAAACACGGGATATGTACAAATGTAAAGTATTTGTGGAAGGGGGAAATACATTTTTGTTCTCAATTTTAAGTAACCATTATGTTTGGTAAGAATACATACTATGTATACTAGATGTAAGACAAAAAGTGCGTCGAAAAAGGTCACCCGTTAATAAGAATAGACTACTTAATTCCGTCTCACAAATTCTTACTCATTATTTCTTAGATAAAAAACAGGATAAGACTAATGTAAACAGGCTTATCAACGATTGGGTTATTTTCGACAGAGAAAGAACATACTCGGAAATCTCAAGTGGAATCTGTGAATCCTTGCTCCAGGCCAAAACGTCTTAACCCTTTCCCGAACAACAAAATTTTAGGGTGATCCACTTCAAAAACTGCAACAAATGACAAAATGGGTGTTATGAAAGATAGGATTTATGTTTAATATGGCACAGAAAATATTGAGACAAAAGGAGAAACTGCTGGTTATCAGCAGTTTCTTCTTTTGTCTCAATGTTTTCCCAAACCTTTTCTATTAGGGACGTCAAAACCAGGTCTTGTTTTGGAAAGGGTTAAATAAAGATTCATCAAGCCTTAAGTCACGTTGCTTTGCTCACAAAATGACGACAATCTTCCTATCAAAGTACCTAACAAATTGAGCATTTTGAACTCCATTTAAATTTAATTCAAAGCCTACTTTATAAAAAAAAAACATCGTGTTATTCATTTCATACTAATAGCGTGCTTAACCCTTTCCCAAACAAGACCTGATTTTGACGTCCCTAATACAAAAGGCTTGGGAAAACATTGAAACAAAAGAAGAAACTGCTGATAACCAGCAGTTTCTCCTTTTGTCTCAATATTTTCTGTGCCATATTTTACACCAATAGTAACTTTAATAACATCCATTTTGTCATTTGTGGCAGTTTTTGAAGTGGATCACCATAAAATTTAGGCGTTTGGGAAAGGGTTAAAAGGTTTTACTTTAGGTAACGACGAGAAAATGCAAAGAGACAGAAATTAGAATCTTGAGAGAAATGAAGTTATGTTGGTTATCAGCATTATCTAATTTGCTCTCAATGTCTTTCAACTGTTCGATATTGGAACGCCATATTTATGTATTGCTCGGGAAATTGGTAAACCACCAATTGAAAGTACAATTGTTTGCAAGTCAAACAAAGTATAACGAGGGCTAAACAATTCAAAACAACGGGACCTGGTGGAAAGTGGCATATTTCGTGAGTTCGCGTGAACATTTTCACTTTGATGTGAAGATGAAAGGGCAATTCTTCCAGGTAAAAGCTCATCTGGTGCATTGATCAAAGACTAGACCCTTTATCAGGAAATTCTAGAATGGTACAACAATTACTGAATAAACAATAACAATGCGTCATATTATGTAAATGTTCGGCTTATTTTATTTTTGTTTGTTTACATTGGGTTTTTATTATGTTTCAAGTTCCATGACGCTTCCAACAATACTGCAGTCATTTCATAGGGAGTTTCACTTAAGGTAGTCCTCCCCTAATGAGGTTCACGCAATGTCGGAATTATTCCGGTGACATCGTTTAACATTCGGCGGTGAAACGTAGTACTTATCATGGCCTCGGCTGAAACCAGCGTCATAGAGAAATCACATATAGATAAATAGACCATATGGCATTTCAAACCATGACGGATCTAGTTTAGCCTATGATTGTGCCTTCAAAGACTGATCTAATTCTACAAAGTCTAAGATGTTTTATGATCGCCTTTGGTATATTGGAACTGATTTTGACTACTTTCGTTGCTGAATCTATCGTCGCGAAGCTTTTAAACGTCCTTGCCACCCAAGCACATTTCTATAGCATAGCTTGCTAGACATGAATAAGAGTTTTCCGCTTTGAGCTGGAATGTTTTGATTTCTGATAAAAGTCGGAATCCGAGTGCAATTCCATCTAATTTGTAAGGAATAAGTTTGTTTACCCACGCGCAATTTTACGGGAGATTTTTGTCAAGTATTTTTGATCCGTTACACAGAAAGGAACGTTCTTAAAATTGAAATAGGTACATGTATCTCTTGTTATTTAAGGCCTGATGCGAAAAAATGAGACCAAAGAAGACAATGTTGATTACTAGCATTGCGTCATTTTTTTTCAACAAGAAAACTCGTAAATGCAGATTGTTTTAAGCTGCAGTTACGAGTTTTTGTTGAATAGCAGCGGTTATCTCCTTTTGTCTAATAACCTTTTGTGCAATACCCCCATCATTATGGATATTGAAAAATTGTATCGACTGCTGCAGCTTTCAAGTCCGACATGCCTAAATCTTTGTCGTTTGAGCTCCTTTACGAAATACTAATTTCTCATTAAATTCTAAGAAGATCCCAAAGTCTCAAGATAAGTCAAATATATATATACTATTAGAACATTTTTGCTCCCTCCCCGGAATTTAAGGAATTTTGATTACATATTTTTATGAAAGATGCACGCGTCTAACCGCCCGCGATAAGGAAACAGGGTCTCAGCAGACGATAACAAGAAGATAATGCTGCTTTTCAACTAAAACCTCGTAACTGCAGCTTGTTTTAAGCTTCAGTTACGAGGCTTTTATCGAAAAGCAGCGAAATGTAAGATAGTTATAAGATAATTATTACTTTTCTCCAATTAATCTACTTTGATAACAAACCCCCGGAAAATAAACTCTGATAGTTTGTGATTCTATTAATCACTCATAATGCTTGTTAATTATGAGAACGGGCATTGATTAAATACCTCAAATTCTTGTCGTTTCTTCTCACGAAATATTTATAAAGTTCAAACACATTATAATTATAACAAAACAGCAATATCAAAAAGGTACGAGTAAACTTGAATGTACCTAGGAAATTGCAGCATGGTAATTTGAATTAATAACGAATTAATGATAAAACCAACTACATTTTGTAGTAGATACATCATACAGGTGGTTTTGCTATTCAATCATATTTGACCTAGATATAATTTTGGGTATTCGCACTAAAACAAGATTTCTATTTTATTACTAAGTATATGGTCATGTATTAGGGTTATATTTTGCTTTCAAGATTTTCTCTTTCAAATCACAACGAAGTGCATTTGTGCATGTTTTTCTTTTAGTACAAAGGGCACTTCTAATACCTCGCCGTATAGGCTAGTTGTTATACCGAGGTAACAGAGAGTCGTCCTGTGCTCGAATCCCATTAGGAGCCAATTTTTAAGTATTTCGTCGCTTTTCAACAAAACCTGGTAACTGTCGCTTTCACCCTGTCCCAAACAAGACCTAGTTTTCACGTCCCTAAAAGAAATGGATTGGGAAAACAAAAGAAGAAAGGGTTAAGCTTTTTCAACAACGACCGCAATATTAGGCTATGTCGAAATTCGAAGGTGCTGCAGAAGGCAAAATAAATGTCACAAAATGAAGTAAATGTAGATTTCGTAGCGTGGAAAGAAAGCTTTAAGAGGAAATGAGAAAAATGCTGATTTTCAGCATTTTCTCCTTTTCTCTCAACGCTTTCCAAGTCTGTTTGTGATGGGGACGTCAACACTAGGGTTTCTTTGGGAAAGGGTTAATCAATTTTCCCCTCTGTGTTAACTTGATGCACTCGGGAGATAAAAATGTCAATTTTGAAAAGCTGCTGCAAATACATTATTTATATCATTTTTATTACGTTAAATCCGCGTGAAAAATGCGCGATACATCCCATCAAAATGCAATCTATCTTTCCCGCACTGTTATTCACTGTCGAATTTATGAATTTATTTATTTATGCTTTTTTGAAAAGAAGATATTATAAATAAATTTATCCAAAGGAAACCGAAAAACTCGTTTAAGAATCTAGGTCAATGCGCAGTTTGCTGTGAAATCGGCATCATTTGGGAAAACATGTCTGTGTTATTGCAAAACCTTTTAACTGCAGCTTAAACACTGACGATGTGATATTGTTGGTGCACAAATTTATAACTGCATACAGAATTGATGCATTTTAAAATCTCTAGCACCGGTCATTCGATATTTATCCCATTACCAGACAGCACAATGTTAGGCTTATCCAAATTTTACTTTGATAAATTAATATCGCCATTATTCTTTTAACTTTCGCAGCAAGTATTAGGTTATGTTAGAGAGAGAGACACACAGAGAGAGGGGGGGGGGGGGGGGTCTTATGTCTCATTACCACACATTGACGCTTTGGGACGCCCCACAAGAGAAATGAAAGACATTGGAAAACATTGTGGAAAATGAAAAAAAATATGCTTTAACCCATTACCAAATCACAAAATTTTAGAGCAGACCAATTTGAAAGATCATGCAGACGACAATTTCAAGTAGAAGAAATTTTTAATTCTTGTGTATTTTCTGATGGAAAACATTGTGGAAAATGAAGAAATTGCTTGTCACAAGCAATTTCTTCATTTTCCACGATGTTTTCCATGGCCATTATTTTGTGGGGAGTCAAAAGGAGTTATTGTGTGGTAATGGGTTAATTAATGACAAGCAATTTCTTCCTTTCCCACAACGTTTCTACCAAAAGAGACAAAAAATAAAATTCATTCACTTGCAATTGTCGCCTGCACCATCTTTCAGAAATGAACTTAAAGCCCCCCCTTCACCATAAGTACTACACGTATTTTATTACCCACGTATCTAGTAGTTTATCTCTATTGTCGATCTGCCCAAACCTTCACTCACTTCAAACTCTTTCTTATAATTACTATTTCTACTAGGCACGTCAAAACCAGCAGGTCTTGATAGAGGAAATGGTTCAGAAATTGGCTTTCCCTTGCAAACTCACTCTCCTCTAACATAACAACAAACACAAAAAATGTATTTTTTGGTAATACAGTTGGACCGTGTACCGACTGTGGGCCATTTATTCTCATCAATTCACAATACAACTCAATTTACAACAACAGTTCAATACAACTCAATTAACAACAACAGTAATCCGAACGTTCCTATCAGTTCGCACTGACCAACATAGTAAAGGTTCATAAGTAACTCCGAACGTACCCACACGTTCGCTTGCGTCTTACAATGAACGTACCCTCACGTTCAAAGAACATTCAACTCCGAACGTACCCACACGTTCGCTTGCGTCTTGCAATGAACGTACCCTCACGTTCTAGTAACATTCAACTCCGAACGTACCCACACGTTCGCTTGCGTCTTGCAATGAACGTACCCTCACGTTCAAGTTACATTCAACTTCGAACGTACCCATACGTTCGCATGCGGACTGTCTAACGCACCCACGCGTTCATTGTGGCTTCAAAACGCACCACGCGTTCTATGTGGAATTTCTCCGATCGCACCCACACGTTCGATATTGACTTTCTCCGAACCTATCCAAAGATTTACTACCATATTGCTCCGAACATACCCCCTTGCCTCGAAAGTACCCACTCTTGCCATTTCATTTGACTCCGAACGTATCTACGCGTTCGCTCTCATATGACTCTGAACATAACCATGCGTTCTCTAACATGGTATACATAATTTTATCAATGCGCACTTGTACTTTAATATTATGTCCAAGATAACTTAAAACGCATTCATTATTAACGGATATTTTAAAGACCTTGATAAACATAAATACCGAATATACGTCGGGGTTACCTTGGAGGAATAGTGATAGCTTAAATGACGGAAACGATATTGAAGTTCTTATTATCAATATAACCATCCTTACGTACCTAAACGTTAGTTTTTTACAGATGAATCTGAACTTTCTAGCATTCTCGTTTACTCGGATATCCTCCGAACGTTCCCCATACGTTCGATTACTTATGACTCCTAACATAACCTTACGCGCGCTTGCAGATCACTTCAGACGAACTATTGTGTTTACTTGCAAAAGACCACGAACGTATTTACCCGTTCACTAACCGACTATTGCGAACGCATCTTCCCGTTCAATTACACAGTAGTGCAAGTAATGCTCAATGACATACAATTATGAACATCTGAACCTTCAATGACATTAGCTGGTATATAACAACAGCATATATAAGCTTTCAAACACAAACGGCAATCAATATAACTATATGTTCAATGCAATTGACTATAACCATGTCTTAGTTTTCAACTACTTTTGACTTTAGACGTGCACATACTGATGCATATTCATATATTGAAATACAGAAACAAAAAGGCACGAATTTGCTGTTACCACTCATTGATAGATGGCATTGAACGTCTCAAAACAACATTCAATGCCACATAAAAACGAATTTCCCTTTTTCCAGTGACAACCACTATGAACATACCTACTTTTTAACAATGATATCCACTAAGAACAAACATACTTATTAACAATAGTACAACATGGCGTAATCATTATCGCTATTGTTCACAAGGCAAATTCACTGCACATTTGCAATCATCGTTCCAATCGGACGTGCTTATAGCTAGAATGCGTATTAATATACGTAATGATATGACATTACTGAACCTTCTTTTCTGACAAACATACACAATTTCAATAATAAAAAATAAACAGCAATATACGTCTGCCCGCAGTCAGTTTCCAACTCTGAATGAGGAATTTACACACAGCACGAGACATCTCGTGCACGACTTTAACCCCATCTATCGGAGCTTAGACCTAGCAAGGGAAATCAATTTTCGACTAATTCGTTCCTCAAACGTCGAAAATGATATTTCCCTTGCAAACTCACTCTCCTCTAACATAACAACAAACACAAAAAATGTATTTTTTGGTAATACAGTTGGACCGTGTACCGACTGAACATAAAAGAACGGGCATGTCATGAAATAACAAATATGTACTTCTAAAGCATTCAACATGCAATGTTTAATATGCATTCAACTCAACGTTGCAATACTCCATTAATATCATTATACCCTCATTGCTGCAATACATGCAGATAACATCAACCACCGTGGTAACATATCAAGAATAACTTATTCGTACTTGAATTAATTTCAAACCGTATTTCGTATGTTTTCAAACGAACATTTTCAGAACTGATCATTGGCCATTTACCCAACAATTTCGATTTTCAAATCTTACACTTCATTTCCTTCAATATGTCATAAACACCGACCTTTCAATGCGAATACCATAATTGTCTATTTGTATTTAAAGCTGTTTACAAGTATTCAATGCTACGTTAACAATATATTGTAATTACTAACATTTTCTTTTCCCGCAATGCTTCTGCTTTGTCTTATTCATCAATTTAGTTAAGTGACAAACAAAAACTGTCTACACTTATTCAACAGCTATTTACAAAATATCCAATGTCCAAACAAAAGTAAATGATAAAACACGTTCAGAAGTAACTTGCAATTACCAAATACACAAACAAGACCAGGCATGGAGTCAAGTTTCTGATTATATGCTACATTTTCTCAATGTTCTGCTTTGTCATATGCAACTTTTTTTTTTTTTTTTTTTACAGACAAGATTTGTCGAAATCCATTCAATAGCAATTTGCAGTTACTCAATGCTTAAACAACACAAAACATGTGGTCAAATTATTAATGATATATGAATTATCAACTAGCAATATAAGTAATCTTTACAATGATATGGAATCGAATTTCCTTTAATGTATACAACCCTTCATTAGAAATCACTTTCTAGCCATACGAAATGCATCAAATTACACACACTTGTAAATACACCCCACATAAGTTAATGCATCAACCGGATTTCAAGATTATGCTTCAATAAGGAAATAATTTACAAATATTATCTTAGTCTATATTCATATGCAAGGGAGGCAACTCTGGACATTTTTGTCAAATATTTTCATAAGTATGCATTTATGTAGAATTCTAAACCGTACCAAATTACCTATATTTGTATTTGGAATGGAAATGATGCATAGTTTAGGAATTACTGGCACTTTTCAAATTTCGTCTCTGACTCTTTGGTGCTAATGATAGGTTGCATACCTTAAGACTACAAAACATACATGGTCAATATAGATGAAAGTGTTAATTCGACTAGACTCAAACAGGGAAACATACCCAGTAATCATGTGTCTTTCCCTATGGAAATTGGGTAGCTTTCTATTTACGCTTGAGTTAACAGCAGAGATATCACTCATTGATCATTTTCTCACAAATGCTTCCAAATAACCAACAATTACCTGCATCCCATATCATAACGGTATTCAGTGATATAATGCATCAATTAACAATTTTATGGGCTCTAATACAATAAGCATAAATACGACAAATACATGGACAATCTTAAACAATCAAGCGGACTTCATCTCTTGTCAGCTCATTCGGACTCAGGAGCGTATCTTCTTCACCAGGACAGTTCATAACTGTAACACCACAGACCGTGACTGCACACCTGCCACTACCGACCAGACTATCATTCACTCTCCATCACTAATATAGACCCAAGTTACTCTGAAAAGACAGTAATAGTAATGTAATGCACAATGAAGGCTAAACTCCACTTTAATTGATATATACATGTTACGCTATTGAATCGTACGTCATGGATGCGAACCAGTCACTGCACCAGAGAAATGTCCGATCTTGATCGGCAATCTGTATAAATACAACATCTGCTCCTTCCAAAAGCGTATTTAACCTGTAAAGTGTTTTCTGCATTTCTATTTTACAATCTTTCCATTGCATATGCTCTGAACATTTAAAGCTATGTTGTACAGAACGGAAAGCTTTCACATTCCAATCACATGCGAAAGTTTTGTCCTTTTTCTCCTATATATTCCGACTTACTCAATGTAATTATTCTCTACTATTGCAATATTAACGCTGTGACATGAAATGTAGTCCATATGTCTTTACCCGCATTTAAGTTACCGTTAATGAATAATGCACGTATTTCCTTTTCCAGCAATAAACCATATTAATAAAAGTTTATTCTTTACCCGAGAT
Source organism: Fragum sueziense (assembly GCA_963680895.1). Taxonomy (NCBI): domain Eukaryota; kingdom Metazoa; phylum Mollusca; class Bivalvia; order Cardiida; family Cardiidae; genus Fragum; species Fragum sueziense. The sequence goes on from OY804599.1 coordinate 31,836,315, forward strand.
ATTTTTTCTTTTAAATTTAAATTCATGCTCGTGAAATGGTACTTATCTTCAATATCGACTTCAGTCATGTACTCTTTATTTCGAGCTTCGTCTGCTAACACCCCGACTGTCCATATCGACCATTTAGCTGTCGTGTAGATCAAGATGAGACCTCCGAGTTACGATGCCAATCTTCTTCTACGGCTGTATTTTGACTCGCCATTTTAACACGTGCTACACCGCCCAACGACAAAAACAGCAATATACGTCTGCCCGCAGTCAGTTTCCAACTCTGAATGAGGAATTTACACACAGCACGAGACATCTCGTGCACGACTTTAACCCCATCTATCGGAGCTTAGACCTAGCAAGGGAAATCAATTTTCGACTAATTCGTTCCTCAAACGTCGAAAATGATATTACTATTGAGTCATGACAGACAAGAAAAGCTCTGAACGGAAAGGACATTCGAATTCAAAAAGCTCTCAATTTCTCTCTATTATTATACTTTCGGTAAATGTAAGGGTTAGTTATCGAGCATAAGACGGCAATTCACGTGAAAGTAAAAATGGCTTCTAAAGTTTTAAGTACTATACCAAACGTGTCATATCCATATCACGTCCAAAAATATGCTGTACAGCTTGCCATATTTGGACGTGCTACGGTCGAGATGTGAACGTGAAATTGTGTATGTGACCAGGTTTTTATATATCCATCGGCAATGCCCATGCTATAACGTATAAACTTCACTTCATATTGTAAATGTCGTTTAGATTATCGTCTGTAACAACTTCCAATTTTGACATGACTGCAATTTTGTCGTCTGTGAAAGAGTTAAGCCAAGATCAATGTCCTTAGTGACCTTATCAGATTAAAATCAATTATCTCACTGTGACATAATACTTTGTAACTCCGGTTTGTTGATCGGGTAGACCGAAAAGGCTCCACGTAATTGTTGACGCAGACGATAAACACGTGACGTAATTTTATTGTTCACGTGAAGTGAAAGCATGGAGTAAGATGTTGTAACTCGAGTTGTTGATTTGACTGAGGCGAAAATGGTCGATGTGACCTAACGTTTTAAGTATTCCGCACACACGATTTGACGAATTTTTACCAAAAATAGAAATTATTTGTCACAGAAAATAAATACATGTATATAAGAGAATAAATAGGAAATTTTTGTCTATGATTGCAATTACTGGCATTGATATGATATGAAAACAAATATCCTATAATAGTCCAGTCAATAAACCCGGAAAATGGGCCAAACCTCAAACTAATTGCAACAGAAATGTTTCTTGCATTTTTATAATGTTAAATATCTGCAGAATCACTGTTTAAAAATCTACCAAAATCTATCGGGCGGAAATTGGTGAAAATTTGCTTCAAAAAGGGTGACCCAAAATTCTTGCTTGTCCAATTTTTGTTGCAGGCTGGACACAAAATAACATAAAATCACATAATCAACCCATCTATTCCACATTTTCTCATTGTTTTGTTGAAATGAACATATATCAGAGTAAAAGAAATGCAATGAAACACTATTTTCATTGTCTCTCACGATTTTATGATTTATTTACTATTAGATGTTCGTGAAGGATTACCCCACCCACCACATTTACATGTATTGAAATGCCACAAAAAATAGAATTTGCAGTTATACATAATATTTTGCTATTTTTATGATGCTAAATATATGTAGAATTACTGATTAAAAATCTACCAAATCAAAGCGACAGAAATTGGTAAATGTGAGATTTAAAAAGAGAGACCCAAAATTTTTGCATGTCTAATTATCTAGGCAGGCTGGTCACATAATGCGATAAAATCTCAAATTAACCTATCCATTTCACCCTTTCTTATTGTTTTGTTTTAGGGAACAGAAAAAAGAGTCTAGAAATGCAATGAATCTCTATTTTCATCATCTCCCACAATTCTATTATTTGCTTAATAGTAGGTTTCCGTGTAGGATTACCCCACCCACCACATTTACATGTATAGAAATGTCACAAAAAATTAACTTTGCAGTTAAACATATTTTTTTTGCTGTTTTTAAATTGTTCATAATCTGTGAAATCACCATTTAAAAATCTACCAAAATCAGCTAAAAGGAAATTGGTAAAAAAATGGTTCATAAAGAGAGATCCAAATTTTTTGCATGTCTAATTTTCATGGTAGGCTGGACGAAAACTATCATGATAATCAACCGATCAATTCCACCTTTGCTCACTGTTTTGTTGATTAGAACACAGATAAGAGTCTAAACATGCAATAGAACACTTTTTTCATAGTCTTTTACGATTTTATGATTTGCTTATTATCAAGTTTCCGTGAAAGATTACCCCACCCACTATGTTTACATTGTATCAAAATGACAAAGGAAAGTAATTTTGCAGTTTATCATAATGTTTTGCTATTCAAAAAAAAAAAAGAAAGAAAAAAGATTCTATATTTACTCATTATTTCAATATCAGTTTTTTTCAAGATTGATTAGTAGAAATTGTTTTATAGTCAGAATATTAGTTTGCGTGTTTGCAGCTATTTAGACATATTTTGAACAAATGCCAATATCAAATTTTGCACATTAAGAACATGTCAATATTTGTATACTAAGAGTATGTCTGTTTGAATTTTAGATAATGCTTCTATCTCTTAAGTAGAAATAGTACAAAGTTGTATGGCCTTTCCTTTAACTTAATACCCCAAGAAAGTACAGAAATAGTAGTAAAACGAGATAACCTTTGGGCCAAGCTATGCTCTTCTATGTAGATAATTATCAAATTGGGCCATTGTTTTTGTGTGTGTTCCGTTTTCCTTAACACGAGAGGAACTTTACTTATACAAATTATTGCTCATGCTATGATTGATATCTGTGAAGTGGCGAAGGCCTCCTTGAGCAGGTGATCTATGAAACCAGTAGGGAGTAATTTGGTCAAATGAATCATACTTGCAAGAGTACCCTCTATATATTAAATTTGAAATTCTGACGACCTTGGGGCTAGTATCATACAGTAAAATGTGGAATTTCACAGTGTTGAATCTATCCGTGTATTCTAGGGGGCCAAATGGGCCCACAGCTCTAGGTCAAGGGGGTCATCTAATACAAATACATAGCTAATTTGACCCATGCTTCATTCTCAGTGGGGTCATTCAAGATTTTAGGGGGTCATTTTGGCCATGGCCCCCTCTAGATTCAACATTGATTTCATTTCGCAATTTTCTTTTGAATAGACGCTTTCACATTAATAGTTTAGATGATATTTAAATATCGTTTGAAAATAACCATACCGGGAAAATCAAAAGAATATAAAATGATATATGGTAATGGGAAATAATAGGCACAATATGGCTCTTTTTAGAATGAACAGTATGGTATTGCAAAGTCTTGTGATCGTGATTCAATTTTTCTTATGTCCATAATTGGATCAAAAATGATTCCTAATACTCATATACTCTTGGCGGATCAACTTCTATAATTGTAAATTGGATTAAAAAACAAGATGTGTTTGTGAAACACGACTGCCCCCGAAATGGCTATTTTTATGCTCCCCGAAGGGAGAGCATATAGTCGCCGCTTCGTCTGTCCGTCCGTCCGTCCGTCATTCCGTCCGTCCGTCCGAAGCGATTTCTCTATAACCCTTGGGCCAAATCAAATGAAACTTACCATGTGAACTCCCTATGACATAATGCCGATGTAGTTTTTCCCAGTTTTTGGATTTAAGGCCTCATCATGGGAAAAGGGGACTTAAGGTCAAATACACTTTTTCTCTAATTTCTCATAGTCTAATGGTCAGAATTTGATGAAATTTCATATTTGAGTAGCAAATTAGATGCCCTTGACAATAAACTACTTTAAATTTGCGTATAAAAAGTATGTCATGGAAAAAGGGGGCTTAACGTTTGTTAGCTTAATCTTAGCTCTGCATGACATACATTTATTGTGACAATGCCTTAATCGGGGAGCATTGTCCGTCTCTGACGGCTCTTGTTCTAAGATGTTAAGTTTTCGTGTAAAGGGTTAATAAGGGTTAAAGGATGACCTTGAGGAAGGTTATAATGCATGGAACAGAAAGCTAACATTGAAAGAAAGTTGCATACCAAATGTGAGCTTTGTATGTTGAATACTTTTGGAGAAAAGGCAAAATGTTAAGTTTTCGGACAGACGGACAGACAGACGGACGGACTGACATGAGTAAAACAATATGCACCCGATCTTTCGATACGGGCATAAAATTCATGCAACAAAGTATGTATGTAATGTTTCTAATCTGTAATGTTTCGTACTTTTTAACCCAAGTGCTCATATCTGACTTAATTTAAGGATACAGGTCAGGTCAATTGTCCATTCAGGTCCATTCTATATTACTTGTATAATACCGACAAAAATATCATTTGATAGTTTAATCTGACCAAATAGTTAGATTTGTAAGCCTTGAGATTGAACATACAACCTTGAGATATTATGTTCTGTTCTTTAATACTGAGCTTACAGATATGTAAGCATCTAAAAACTTTATGGACAAGCACAATTAATTTATGATCTGTCTCGCAAAAAAATCATGTTGGAAGTGTGATAGTAATTACCACAGTCAGTCAAAGCACTCAGAATAAGGTTGAAACATTTTGCTCTAAGATGTTTTTGCTGAATCTAGATATTGTCGTCTGTATTTTTTTCTTCGTTTTAAAAATGCAATGTCTGGTCACTGTTATCTGTTCGATGCTATTTTTTCGTTTATTGGATATAGAAGACTTCCAGCAAGCTCATTACAACTTCGGGGGATAGGGCCCAGTCCCTGATCCCAATGATTTTCCAGCTTCAGTAATTTTACCACATTATTCGAGAGATTAGATGAAATAAATCTAAATATGTTCACAGAGGCTCTCTATCTGCAGCCTAAAAGTAACATGCATGATGTCGTCCATATTTTGAATCGAGAAATTTAACCTAATGAATCAATTGGTCCGAGAAAAATATGGAATCCATCATAAGGTTCTCTAGCTGTCGTGAAATTACTGAGATACTCTGTAAAGAGGAGTAAAACACCACCCGATCAATCACATTCTGCCATACATCTTTTTATCTTACTGTCTAGTTAATTCTAAATTAAATTTTGAAAACTGGTTTATTTTTGCCAGTCTTGCTTCCACAGCAGGTGGCTATTATGCCCATATCATGATTTCTTCAAGAAAGATAAAAGGACAGGCTTATAATATATTTCATAAACAAATCACGAGTTTCGGTGTGGACAAATTAAACAATAGTTTTGCCCAACAAAAGTTTACTCTTTAATGTGATTGCAATATGTGTGATATGTGTTTTTATGTAAACGAGAAAACATGTAGGAAAGGGGGTGGCATCTGATATAGGTCACCCCGGATTCTTGTCTTCTGAACAGGACCAGCGCTATAGTTAAAAGATAAAGAAATGTGAAGTGTTTGGTAAGGGTTTATCTTTAAAATAATAATCTCTTTGAAATAAACACAGCTAATTGAAAAACTTAAGGTTAAAAAAAAGCAAATGTTCTACAGAGCAACAGATCAGTGCGGGTAAAGACGTTCTAAGTTTGTTCATTCAAATCAAGGCCCTATGGCGATGACACCCATTTGAATGGTAAAGAATTTTGTGCTAAAATATATTCGGTTCAACGTTATGTTTTGATAAACAGTCGGTGTTGTTGCAAAATCTCGTAACTACGGCTTGAATCAAGCTGTAGTTACGAAATTTTATAACAACACCTACGAAATACTATTGTTTGTCCGAAATTACGTCATGCTTAATTAGGTAAAATCGACCCCTATTGTCAGGTCATAAATAATTATTTGACAAAATGTCCCCCTTTTAAAACATCTACCTCTTTTACACGTAGCTCTGGTAAAACTGGAAAGATCCAACACCCAAAAGACCCCCGCCCTCTACCTACACCCTTTGTCTCTTTCCCTTTCCCTTAACCCTTTCCCGAACAAGACCTGGTTTTAACGTCCGTAATAGAAATGGCTATAATGGAAAACATTTAAACAAAAGAAGAAGCTGGTTATCTGATAACCAGCAGTTTCTCCTTTTGTCTCAATATTTTCTGTGCCATATTTTACACAGATCTTATCTTTGACAACATCCATTTTGTCATTAAATTTTGAGACAGTTTTTGAAGTGGATCACCTAAAAATTTTGCTGTTTGGGAAAGGGTTAACAAGGAAAATACACATTCTATTATCAATTTTCTTTTTTTGCAACCATTTCCATGCATATATTCTTAAATATTTGTGTATTAACCCCTTTGTTAAGAGAGATAGAGATTTGCGAAGGGGGGTATTAACAGTCATAATCATTGAGAGGCTTGACACAATCAAAGTACTGATCATTTCATCAATGTTTTTGATGCTGCAAAGATTGTTCTAGAATTTATATTAACATGTTCATGCAGTGAATGATGAATCTTAGCTGATACACATTCTATTTGCTCTGAAAACAAAGGGTGTTTCATGAAATATTAGAAAATAATACTATGTAATCATGATCAGTGGGAAGCTTGCTGAAAATAATCAAAGTACACAGAGTACCCAAAACTCTGTCTTATTTGTCCTTTTCTAAACGCGTTTTATACAATAACGGCTCGATAGATTTTGGTAGATTTTTAGGACATTGTTCAGTAATGATATAGGTACATTTTAGTAAAGAAATAATTTCTGTTGCAATTAGTTTGATGTCCAACCCTATATTGACTGGACTATAAGGCCAATATGAATTGGTCAATCGGTTCAAAAATATATCTTGTGAATGAGATTTTGCTTTTTCCCGAATAAGAAACTTCAATCAACACTTTATTTAACGAAGAAATAGATTTGTTTCTAAAAGCTCACGATAAATGACTAGCTATTTAGCTAGAGATGCTCTGCCATGTCATTTATCGTGATCTGTACAAATGTGCCGATAATCGCAAACCTTTAGAGAATGAGTAGCTGCAGGCTCCGAAAAGATACTTCGGTAGTGCTGGTAGGAGAAACCAGATAAATCAATAGTTAGATGCTTCAACTGTCTTAACCCATTACCAAACGACAAAATTTTAGCCTGATCCAAATTGAAAGATCCTGCAGACGACAATTCGAAGTGAATGGAATTTTTTAATTTTTAGGTCTTTTTGGATGGAAAACATTGTGGGAAATGAAGAAATTGCTTGTCACAAGCAATTTCTTCATTTTCCACAGTGTTTTCCAAAACCATTATCTTGTAGGGAGTCAAAAAGAGTCACTGTGTGGTTATGGGTTAAAGGACTGAATTAATGTTTAAAACGGCGTTGAATCCAATTCAATCACGTGCTACGCGCATCAAATCTTAAATATACGATGTAAACAACCCAAATTGAGTCCACAATTTATGCTTTTGGTACGGGGCAAATAACAATGATTTATTATAATAAATTTGGGCCATAAAGTAAAGTAGAGGGCGTGTTTTTTATAACACCTACTTAATATTTTGATTTCCCACGTCAAAAACCACCCCACCATTAATAAATCTTTCTCAAACGAATTCTTATTTCAAGTGTCTGTTATATATGGTTTGGAAAACAATGAAGCAAAAGAAGGAAATGCTGATAATAAACATTTTTTTCTCTTTTCTCTCATCCCTTTTCGTGCTATCTGAAAACAAATGCTTTTCATTACAAAATGAAACTATTTCTTTTTCGAAATAGTAGTCAATGAACGCTTTGAAGTCCTTATTCCTTTCACAAACGGCAAATATTTAAGTGGCCTTAATTTGGAAGGAACTGCCTACGACGAAATGGGTGCTATTAAAGAGCATTTGTGTACTATATAGTTCAGAAAATATTGGGACAAAATGAGAAAATGCTGGTCACCAGCATTTTCTTCTTTTGTCTCAATGTTTCCAAAGCCTTTTCCAATAGTCTAAACCTGGTCTTGTTTGGTAAAGGTTTAAGGTAGCAATATTTTCAAGAGTCATAATGAAGTGTTTTGTTTTTTCATTCATTCACTAATTACTCATTTCATACTCATTTCGTATACTGTATAAGATTTGAGATAAGATTTAGTAGCGTAAGTTGGCGTAATCAAAACTGCAATGTAATGCAATGTAAAGCGATACTTTCTATTTTTATCAGAACGTACTCATCCTTTCCCAAACATTATCTCGTTTTTGCACACGAAGAAAGGGAAAACTTAAATTTACTCTTTGAAAACGTATGGAAAGGAAATCTAGGCTTATAAGTCGGACATACGAACATGTCAGAAATATACACATTAAAATTCGTAATCTGTATATAATAGATCGTTTATATCAAGCTAAAATTGAAATCAGAATGGGCTATCGAAGAGGGAATAAAGCCAACGAGATCGACTTTCATTTTAGTATTCATTATACTATCTTTATCATTATATTATCTCAATCTTTTTAAAAACTTCTGAACGCGTTCTGTGACAGTTTTAAAACGCTTACTTCCAAGATTGCTGACGACTTACACAAAGCGAAGTTTTGTCTAAAGCGTTTCAAAATTGAAGTACAAACGGCCGTTCCATCTGTTGCCCGTAAATGGAAATCAACACACAAGCAAACATGAAAACAGGCTCAGGAAAAATGGGCACCTATAGCATTTCAGACCAGATTGCCTGACATAAATGTGCTCAAGTCTAGCCTTATCAACATCCACGCAGTCATTTTAAATTTGATATCGGTAATGAAGATATGTTAAAAGGACAACATGTATATAAATCAGACTGTGTGTATACGCAGGCTGATCTGGGTCCATGTTGGTATCAAATGCCTTTTTACCAGATCCCGGCTCTAATGTATATCACATCGGCCTACTTATGTTACGTATATTTACTTAAACTTAAAAATGTGCACCCTCACGGTGCGCTGTTTAATCCTTTCATAAACAAGTCTTGCTTCAGCCAGCCCTACAAAATAATGATTTAAAACACTTGAGAAAAAAGAAGTAATCATCGTTAACCAGCATTATCCCCTTTGACTCAACGTTGTCAATCTTATGGCTAACACATCTGCCTGCTACATTTGTTGCGCCTACAATTTCTCCGAAATATGACCACTCAGTTTATGGTTTGGTACTTAGTTTATGGTTGGTAAAAAGGTTTTTTTACAATGTTTGATTAATCAAACATCTCGACCGAGATTTTATGCTGTACACGTCCACTTGATGTTTTTAGAAATTGGAATAAATTCTAAAATTATGTCGCTTTGGAAAGCGTTAAGATAAATTAAATTAAAAGCGGGTTTTTTTCAGAGTCTGTGAAACTGTACCTGAAGGAATTGCTATTCGAAATACAGTCGACACTCGTTATGTCGACATCGGATAAGTCGAATTTTCGCTTAAATCGAAGTTAAAATCTGGTCCCGTCTTCATCAATGGACATTTTTTTTTCAAACAAAATAGTTTCGAACTCAATATAGCTATTGAAACATAGTAGGAAAAGGATAGAAATTGCTCGAAACGAGCAATTTCTTTCCTTTTCCTACTATATTTTATTAATAATCGTACTTGATTAGTATCAAAAACAGTCAAATATCAACTTAATCGAAGCCGAACACAATCGGATGAGTCGAACTCCGGATATGTCGAGTTATTTTGGTGGCCCCTCCGAATTCGACACAACGAGTGTCGACTGTAGTTAAAATGTTATTCAACTATTACTTTAATTTTGTACATTTGTATGCAAATCAGTTTTCATTACAACTTAATCTAATAACTAAAACCTTTTGATATTAACTTAATCATAATTTTCAAAGTCGATAAAAATTTAAAGGATCAGAACCTCTTGAATTCGTTCAAAGGTTAGCCCATTACCATACGGCAGAATTTTAGATTGGTTCAAATTCAAAGATGTTGCAGACGACAATTACAAATGAATGAAATTTTAAACTATTTGGTCTCAAATGTGAGAAGTGAAAAAAAATACTTCTCACAAGAAATTTCTTCATTTTCCAAAATGCTTTGGTATGCAAATATTTTTTGTGGCGTCAAAAAGCGTCTTTATGTCGAAATGGGTCTTTCGCAAATAATTCTGAGTTTTCCTTATAGATCTATACCTTATTGTAATGGCGAAACTTATTTCTTCATATATTTTTCCCCAATTCCAATGGCCAGTTTTCGAGATTGAATCTTTTTGGCCACCAAAAAAGTCAGCAATCGGACAAATCGGACACTTGTGACATACTTTCAAAATTACATATTTGCGCGGGAAAAAAGTACATAAATGCACTTTTTGTTCTAAATTGAGACAATAACAGACAAAACAGACATATTTGAGACAAATATCAGGAAGCGTCTGTAAGCAATAAAACAAAATGCGAAAAAATAGCTTTAAGACGTCAAAGTCGTGACCCAACCTTGCATACCAGACTCTAATTAAAATCAAACTGCCAAATTTCTGAATTAACAATCATTTCAGTCTTCTTATCCCTTTCCAAAATGATACACCAGTCCGATTTGAAAGGCGTTTAAGACGAAACTGCATACGTTTAGAAAGGCACGAAGCATAAATTTTCTTCTTTTTCTCTCAAAGCTCTTTAGTCTTCTCTTAGACATGACAATCCGTCATTGTTTGGGAAAAAAGATAAATAAAGTTATGGCCATAAAAGTTTGTAATGTCATTAAATTGACTCGTAATGGTACCATTCAATAAAATTTATTCTAAAGTTGTCATTGCACAGCTATCAATAATTATTGTATTGTTGTACTCTACAGCCGTGCTTTCATATTCAAGTGTTACTTTGGAAACATAATAAAAACCAATGTTGTGAGTTGCCTCAAAAAGATTTAATCTAACGAAGAGCTTGAAATAACAATGGTCTTAACTGAAGGAGCGATACGCGACTCTCGTCCTAAACGTGTAGCATGACCATTGGAAAGACAAAAATACGTCTTGACACTGGCCCCAAGTGTCAAACATAAAGTTGCGTCAATGATTTTTGCACCATGTGAACCCGTATAAGTTAACCCTTTCCCAAACAACACAATTAAGGGGTGGTTAATTTCAAAAGCTGGTACAAATGTCAAAATGCATGTTGATAAAGAGAGAATTTATGTAAAATTTATGGTTATCAGCAGTTTCTTCTTTTGTTTCAATGTTTTCCCAAGCATTTCCTAGTAGGGACGTCAAAACCAGGTCTTGTTTGGGAAAGGGTTAAACAAAGTAGAAAAATGTTCCTACCTGGACCTCGTGCATTTTGCCTCTGTTTGGTTTCCGAAAATATTCATGCGCGCTTCCAATAACAGGGTAGCCTGAAGGCCCGGGTAAATCATTGATCGTTTTCTGAGATTCTATGCTCGAGTCCAATGTTTGAGTCTCAGCTTGCACGTCAGAGGGCACCTCCGTTATAATGCTGGACTCCATTGCACGTGCGTGTCGTTGATCAGTGAACACCGTACGTGCATTCTGGCGGATCAGACACGCGGCCTGCGTCACAGCACGTCTCATAGACTCAGATACGACGCTCATCCTAGCTCGCACTTTAACACAAATGGTATGTCCAAAGAATATGTTTAACGTATAAAATCCAAAACTAAAAATTCCACAATTAGCCAAAGTTTCACTCCGTGGGATATCTGGAAAGCAAATTAAATAATCGTCGCTTTTCATCAAAAACTCGTAACTGCAGCTTGTTTTAAGCTGCAGTTACGAGGTTTTCGTTGAAAAACAGCGTAATAACAATGAACTTTTCTGAAAATAAAACCATGTGATAGTTTTCACTCCAAAATTGACATGAATACAGCTTTAACCCTTTCCAAGGAAACGATTGCAATTAATCTAAAAAGAACTCTTCTACGACGGACGCATACGTGGATTTGAAATGAACCCTAAAATCTATATTTCACGTAGTCGAAAATTAGATCTATTGAGAAATCAGAAGGAAACGGTGTTCTCAATCTGTTTCTTTTCTCTATATGTTTCCCATGCTCTCTCTATGCCCTAATTAGGATGTCAAAACTTTTGAATGGATCAAACAACCTATATGCACATAGGATGGAATGAAATCGACATTATTCACGGGTGGTAAACAGAGAAACTAGCTCCAAAAAGAGGTAGTTGCATAGAGCGAAAATTTGTAGGTCACGAACACATTTTCTAAAATTATTTCTTTTAATGCGAGATTTTGAGAAATCCGGCGATGCTGTAATATGAAGAAATGGTCGAAGTTTGTTGTGCACGAGAGTATACGGTATTAGTAGCAGGGTTTTGATACAATCGTTGAAAAACATTTCAAAATCGAAAGTAAAAAAGTTTTTACTTTCGATTTTGAAATGTTTTTCAACGATTGTATTCAAACTCTGCTTACTAACAACGTATATTCTCGTGCACAACAAACTTCGACCATTTCTTCATATTACAGCATCGTCGGATTTTTCAAAAACTCGTTGTAAAAGAAATAATTGTAGAAAAAATGTGTTCGTGACCTACCTTTGTTTACAGATTTTTGCTCTATGCAACTACCTCGGTAGAGACCGGATGTCACGAGGCAACGAAATACCGTTGACTCTTTTTGGAGCTAGTTTCTCTGTTTACCACCCGTGTTATTGTAAAATCCTTTTTTTCACACAGTGGCACATATAATGAAACATACATGACCAAACTTAACCAGTATACTACTTTTTACCCGTATTTCAACACCTATTTTATACATACAAAAATGTTACACTAGTATTTGCCGAAGCGTGAAACAAGTTTTTAAGCTACAATGAGAAACACTTAATATGAAATAACTTTAAGCATCTTAAGGTTTTCATTAACCATAAATTTAAAGTTGCAAATTTCAAACCAAGTTACTTTGCATGTCTTTAAAAATATTAAAATCTAAAATATATTTATTTGAAAAAAAATGTGAAAAAGTACCTTGTACACGAAGCTGAATCGCTGACTAAAGATTTTCAAACGAACAAATCCGTTTATATAGTCCGGGGCCAGTTCGGTAAACGTTTCAACCAATCAGCGCTCAGTTTTCGAGGTCAGGCGAGTACGCGGTACATAACGTAAACATTAATCGAGTGCAGAAGTTACTACGCTTACAGCGGATTGGCTGTCGATCGAATTCATTCAAACTATTCGTTCCAATACCTTCATTGAAGAATGCGAGCAGAGAGCGGAACACTGATATTGGTTTTGGTGCGTACAGAATTTCAGGTTTGGAAAGATTATTAACGCATTACCAAACGGTAAAATTTTGGGTTATCTGCTGTAGACAAAATGATAATTTATATCGATAAAGATATCATGCGTATGCAATAAAGCAGAAAAATATTGAGGCAAAATGAGAAACTGCTGATTATCATCATTTTCTTCTTTTGCCTCAATGTTTTCTCTGACATTTTCTGGTAAGGACGTCAAAACCAGGTCTTGTTTGGGAAAGGCTTTTATAATTCTTTCATAGACGAACGTTTTTTTACGGTTCTAATTTGAACCATTTTGCAAACCTGACGACAAAATGAATTACATGTACATATGTAACACATTTTGTTGAGTCCTTTTTGTCACAGAAAATACTAGTATTCAGAGAAAACGAGAAAATGCTGGATACCATCATTTCCAGATTTTTTTCCAATTAAGAATGTCATAAACCAGTGTTGTAAAATGTTTAGTATAAAATTATTGAAATAACCCATTCCCATATAATGACTCTTGATTCTCTACAAGATAATGGTTGTGGAAAACATTGTTCAACATGAAGAACTTCATGGTGTCAACGTCAAGCAATTTCTTCATTTCGCGCACAGTTTTCTTCCATAAAAGACCAAATGAATCTACTTGAAATTGTCGTCCTCAACATCTATGAATTTGGTCAAGTCTAAAATTTTCGTCTGGCAATTGCTGATTTGAACGCATGTAGCTAGATCAACGTAAAGAATATTGTAGAAATATGTTTAACCATCTCGGCATAGCCTCTCTCCTTCCAAAACTTTGCAACTACAGCTTTTAGGTATAACTGTCACCCGTTAAAATTTTCTGGGTCTAAATATCCTTTCCTGTCTCTCTGTCATGATGTTCATTTTCCAAATATTGCCTTTCAAAATTGATCCGTTTCTCGAATTTTGGTTGTAAGAAATTTCATTAACTAATTTTTGCACGTCGATAAATTGTCAGCTTCTTTTCTTAAAGGTCTATACTTTTTACGTCTTCTCTGCTCCAAACTAAATTCAAATCCGCCGTGCATCAACAGATTGCTGAGCACTGTGTGTTGTTGTTGCTGTTGTCATTGTTGTTGTTGCACGTGATTCCCCAACACCCACCCAACCTCCGTTATATCTGAGTCGTACCAGTACTTGAGTGAACATACTCTCTACACCACGTGGTATAACCCGATGCTCGTAACTGCAGTTACGCACATCCAATATGGCGACTTTAGAATTAGGGTTTAATTCACAAGCTTTATTTATGAAATAATAACAAGTTTAGCGGTCTTTATTGCCAATAAAACCCGATGTGCGACGGACTACATGTGTAGGTAAAAACCGAGGCGCACAGCGCCGAGGTATTTGCCTTAACATGTAGTCCAGAGCACAGAGGTTTTTATTGCGCAATAAAGACCGCTAAACTTGTTATTATCTCCATTATAACACTCTAAATAAAAAACGCACATTAGAAATGTGTTATTTTGTGAAAATTCTGCCATGAACTAGTTTTCGGCGTAGGAAACGCATTGTCGTTTAAGTGACGTCATTTGACGTTACCTTGACGCCACGTGACGTTTTGGCGCATACACAAAGCATAATTACCGTATAGCACTTTATTTCTGCTATTTCTGCGGTCGTGGACGGCACCGCAGAAATAAAATCCGCAGAATATTAATCCTGAATGTAGAGGTTGTTGTCATTCTGTAAGTTTAGTCAGTACATGGACAAGTTTAACTGCTACCACCCTATGGAAAGAACAATGTCTTAACAATGGAGTGATTTTCTATTCAAAAATGGTGTAATTACGGCTTTAACTTAGGTGTAGATAAGACATTTTAGTTCATCAATAAACAATGATTTAATAAGTTTGACTGATTGGTAACAGCTTGACACGTCTTTCTTTTCACACCTATCTGTATACGGCATTGTTTCCCATAACACCTTGATAGATACTGCTAAATTAGTGGGATTATCCCTTTACCATAACGGAGTAATTAGAATATTTGGTAAGCATCGTCTTTCAAACTATGTCTGATACTGACTAAAGTTGATTTGATGGCGCAGAAAAAAATCTCATTTTGCAAAATGAGAGACCGCAGAAATATGTTCCGCAGAAATTTAACCCGCTTGATTTCTGGAAAAACCGCAGAATTTGGACCCCGCAGAAATAAAGTGCTATACGGTACATAGGGTTTTTATTGCAAATAAAACCCGATGTAGTTCTTCTTTCGCTATATATGGATTTTACGGAAAAGTGTTATAATTGTATATAACTGGACGAGTTATTCGTTCGGTTTTCTTTACATTTAATATAAAAGGAGTTTGAATCGAAATTTACTTTTTTTAGATTAGTATAAAAGCTGTAATAAAGCTTTTAAAAAATCACGATGATGCGCGTAACTGTTACTTAAAATACATCGAGATTTTCGTAAGTGAGTGAATATGATGTACGTAACTGAATATAATCGTATCGACTGAAGGGTTCTAGCAGATAAGTTTTGTATAATAAGTGGTTTTGGAAGTGGACAAATCGGATGGAGTATTTGATACCAATATATGACCACATCCGGGTAAACTGAAATTTCTAGAGACAAACATAGAATCTAAAATAGGATACCAGGCTTCACTGTGAAACCGGCCCCAAGACGGTGTAACCGTCCCCATTATCGATTTACTATCGGTTATTATTGTTGTTGTTGCTCTTATTATTTTTATTATTTGGTTGGAATGATTTTTTACTACAATGAAAAGTTTCATAGATATAGAACATTTTAAAAACTATAAACTGTTTCTCTAAATTGTAACGAAAATTTACAGATTAAAGGGAAAAAATGTCTGTTGAAAAAATATCTGTCCTTTTCTCAATATCTTTTCATGAATAGTTATTTACATGTATACATAGATCTACATAGCCTTTCCAAACTTGAATTGTGGATTGTTCAAACTAGAAATATATGCTTCAGGCCACAAAAATTGTGTTGAAAAAGTTGAAAAAGGGATTTGTGTAAAATTTAGCAAAGAAAATATTGCGACAGGACAAGGAATTATGTTATCCTTTCCCAAACAAGAACTAGTTTTGACGTCCCTCATACAAAAGGTTTGAGAAAACATTGAGGCAAAAGAAGAAACTGCTGATAACCAGCAGTTTCTCCCTTTGTCTCAATATTTTCTCAGCTATATTGTACACAAATCCAAGCTTGATCATCATCCATTTTGTCGCCTTCAACAGCTTTTCGAATATGACAACCCTAAAATTGTTTCGTTTGGGAAAGGGTTAATTTAGAGTGGCGGGTCCAGTATTTCTGTGAGGGGGTCCCTATTCCCCCTTTTCAACACATTTTTACGCCTTTTCAAACATCTCAATGAGCAAAACTGCACCTAAAATAGCACAGATCCACCCTTGCCCTGTAAATTTATAAAATATGTGTACGGCATTTTGGTCACCCAGTGATGAAATATTTCTCTTCGGTCAGTTGCATGTATAGAATTTATAATAAGTTAAGCACATCATTCAAGAAAATGCAATGACACAGTTACTCACATCATGTATTTCAGTTACGCACATCATGCCATTTTTTCGAAATTCGATATTAGCCTACTACATAAATATATTAGAATAAAGAGAGTGTGACATTGTTTACAGGGTTATTATTGATCAAGTTCGTCAAAAAATATAATATCAAACGCATTGAGATAGTGCCTGAAATCGATGCTTGAAAAACCCACGTGTTTGTCACTCTGCCATAATTATTGGATGTGCGTAACTGCAGTTACAAGCAACAGGTCATACCCCGTGTACACAGTGTTTACCGCTTATATCGATCGATTCACCTGATCTCGGGTGGTTAATCACGTGATCGGGAAGGATACACTGTATTAAAAATAGCGACTTGAACTCCCGTCTGGGATCAGTTTTTGGAAGCAAATTTTCCAAATTTGCTTCTCTTAGCAGCCATGTGTCTCTGTACTTTACCATTCTCTGCATACCACACAACATCTTCCGGTCTTCCTCACTATAAACAGTTCTATCAAAAGCAAAGATTAATGAGGTAACAGTCATTCGAATATTCAATATGTAAGTCTGAAGTTATGTGTAGATATTGAATTGTGTGACTGAAAATGAAACACTCAATTAATCATGTCTCTGAGAGATGAAAAGATCAACGTAGTAATTTGCTTTATTATGGTTCAAAGATCAGTCCAATGGCTTTCCTTGTAAATGGGTCAGTCGAGTTTACTGAACTATGAAATATATTCAGCTTACACAAACGATTAATATGCATGAAGTTGTGCTAAAAATAAATACAACTCCATCATGAAATCAAAGTATGCAAGGTATTCTGGATAATCAAAGTACTTAATCAAAATACTCTACAAATCAAAGTATTCAAGGTATTCAAATGGATAATCAAAGTACCTAATCAAACTACTCTATTTCTGGCCCCGGTTTCTCGAAAAAAAACTTAAGTACGTTCTCATGCTCAAATCTGAGCACAGTGCTCAAATCGCATGAAATCCATGTGAACTTCAATGGAATACCCTTCAACATTGGAGAGTATCCCTTTGATGTTGAGCATGTTCTCATGAGAATATACTTAAGTTTTTTTTCGAGAAACTGGGGCCTGGACAGGCCTACATTTTTTTAAAAATTTGCTTCCAAACAGTACTGTCAGTACTTTGATTAGGTAATTATAAATATGTTACCAAGTTTCTGGTGAAGAGACATAGCCTATCATATGCGCATATTCATATCCGAGCTCCTCCACAAACAACTACACACAAAAACATGCATTTTGTCAAATATCGTTGCAGTTTGTGTTCGCCCGCAACGCAACATTTGGGTGAATACAATGGACGAACTCAAGCCTATTTTGGACTAAATTACCCTCAAATGCGAACTACTTCAGCAAATTCAATATGAAATCATTCGCTTTTATGAAACACACTCAGTGGCTTAAAAAGAATTACAGGAAATGTTGCGTTTTTCTAAAGTCAAGGTTTTGGCTGAAGGATACCGCGCATCACCCATCTTGTTTGGGATTGCTCGTTATAGGGTGGAGTGCTAGGATACCCGAGTGGTGTCACTTAATTGGGTAGTAAAAGGACTATTTCAATCAAATCCGCACCTGCTCGTTAGGTTGAGTAGCCTACTAGGAGTACTCCGAGTATACAGAGTAGCCCAATCAAGTTGGTAACACGAAGTCCACCAGTGTAAAATGAGGATGCATTCCGGTAATATAAGAACTGTTATAGGGAAAAAATCATTTCAGAACTACTTTAAAATCTGCTGCAGACGTCAAAATGAGCGTGGACAAAACTATGATTTATGTACAATATAGCACTAAAAATATTGAGGCAAAAGGAGTAATCGCTGGTCATCAGTATTTTCTTATTGTGTCTCCATATCTATTAGGGACGACACCACCAGATCTGTGTTGGAAATGGTTGATGTACGAAGGTTTGTATCAAGATTGTGGTCATAGTGGATTTTGTTTGTTGTCTTTTGTTTTCTAATAAACTTGTAAACTTGGTTAACCACAATCATTATTAATTAACCCTTTCCCAAACGAAAGAGAAATGGGGTATTTCAAATTGAAAGGTGCTACATCGAATGTTGTGGGGCACCGAGATCTAGTGTTAAGACGCTGGCTTAGGGATCGAGAGGTCCTTGGTTCAAATCCCGGTGGTGCCACTGGAATTTTTCCGAGGAAGTGTTACCCCACATTACCCCCTCTTCACCCAGGTATATGTACAGTGGGGAGTCGCTTGAATTTGAACTAGTTCGTACTTCAAAGACTTGAGGCTATAAACCATCTTTACTTTTACTTATTAGCTTACCTGAGCACGAAGTGCTAAGGGTGAACTACTATGATCGTTTTTTGTCTGTTGTACGTACGTCCGCCCGCATGTTCACAATTTGTTGTTAACACTCTAGCATCCAAAATATTGACCAATCTTGACCAAATTTGGTCAAAACATATATGACTATAAGTTCTCGGATGACTTCGATTTTGGGTCAGGTCGCTTTAGGAGTCGGGAGTTATCGGCCCTTGAACATCATAAATAGCTACCTTTGACTTTGTTAACACTAAAGCATCTACAAATATTGACCGATCAGAATAAATCTTGGCTACAATGTTGGTATCCATAAGATCTTGGATGAGATCCATTTTCAGTCTGATCTAATCAGGAAACCATGAGCTATGTGCCCATGATTCTGATAAAATTGCCGTTTTCGACTATTTTAGACTTTGTATACACTCTAGCATCTACAATTATCGACCAATCAAGACAAAATTTAGACACGTTGTTGGGGAATGCCATATCTCGGATAAGGATGACTTTTAATAAAATCTGACAGGGAAGTCATGAGTTATGAGCCCTTGAATTTGGTAAAATTGCTGTTTTGACTATTTTCGACTTTGTTTACACTCTAGCATCTACATTTATGAGCCAATTAAGACAACACTTGGACACAAAGTTGTGGACTATAATATTTTGGATGAGTATTTTTTTTTTTTGCAAAAATCGGACAAGGAAGTCACGAGTCCTTGAATTTGACATTTTCTCAATTGCCGTTTTCGACTTTGTTTACACTCTAGCATCTACAGTTATTGGCCAATCAAGACAAAACTCAGACAGACACAGTGTTGGGGACTGTAAGATCTCGAATAAGTTTGATTTCGTTTTGATCAGACCAGAAAGTAATGAGTTATTTGCCACAGAAATTGACAAAATTTCGGTTCGACTGTTTTCGACTTTGTGTTCACTCTAGCGTGTATAATTATTGACTAATCAAGATAAAATGCTGGTGACCATAAGATCTAAAGATTACTAGTAGTTCGAATCTAAGTTGTATCTGATCACAAAGTCATGAGTTGTGTGCCCTTGAATTTGACAAAATTGCCGTTTTTGACTTTGTTTTTAGTCTAGCAAACACAAATATTGACCAGTCAATACAAAACTGACATAATGTTGGTCAACATAAGATCCTGGATGATTTTGAATTTCAGTGTAATTGGACAATAATTTGATGAGTTATCTGCCCTTGAATTTGATGAAATTGCCGTTTTTTTTATTTTTTTATTTTTATTATTATTATTATTATTTTCTTCTTCTTCTTCTTCTTTACTTTTTTACTTTAACAAACAAAAATAGTGACCAATCAAGATGAAACTTTGATACAATATTGGAGACCAAAAAGTTTGTTTTCGATCTCAAAGTCACAAATATATTA
Source organism: Fragum sueziense (assembly GCA_963680895.1). Taxonomy (NCBI): domain Eukaryota; kingdom Metazoa; phylum Mollusca; class Bivalvia; order Cardiida; family Cardiidae; genus Fragum; species Fragum sueziense. The sequence goes on from OY804599.1 coordinate 31,856,670, forward strand.
TAAATTGACTCGAACAAGTCTGTGACTCGGGCTTGGGCCAGGTAAGCGATTTAGGATTATCATGATCCTCTTGTTTTCCTTTTTTATGTAATCAACATCCATGTTTAGGTCTTCAAATGCTTTTGAATTTTAACAAACTATTTTTTGTTGTTGTTGTTGTTGTTGTTGTTGTTGTTTAGTAACGGGTTAAAAAGTGGGCGATATTCCCATTTTCGCCTCTGCTTGATTTACAACACTTTATCCCACGTATATTAACACAAAAGAAACCTTCGAACTTCTTGAAAACTTCTTTGAACTCTTTTCCAAACAAGACCTGTTTTGAAGACAAAACTGGGAAACGATGTTGGTAACCATAAGATCTCGATTGAGCGATTATCAGAATTTTCTTCTTTCTTCTCAATCTTTTACTTATCATTTCATACCAGGGACGTCAGTACTAAGTACTGTTTGGAAAAAGGCTAAACTTCTTTCTCAGCATTTTGAATTTGCAATTTTAAGGAGTCCAACTTCATTGTGACATTGCATTATTTGAGAGAGGAAAATGGTTGTGCTCTGGAAATGTTTTTGGGTGCGAGAGTTGACCGTTTTATTCGATTTCCGCAACGCAAATTTTAAAGGAAGTGTTTGTTGATTGGTTGGCTTTTACCTCCATCTCAACACTCTTTACGAAACAAACCATGAATTTTGCGTCCTCCATAATAAATATGATGGGGCCATTGAGACAAAAGAATAAAATGCTGATAAAAAACATTTTCTCCTTTTGCCTAAAACATTTCTGAGATGTATTGGCACAGTTGTGAATACATCAGACTGTCACTCATGAGGTCCCGGTTTCGATCCCCAGGCGCGGCAAAAATTCTTTCCGACAAATGGTTTGATATTCGTTTACCTTAGTTGACGAGTAGCTGGAGGCTCGATACGGATGTAGTGGTAGTACTGGTTTGAATGGACGGGAATACAGCTTTAGGTGCTACAGCCGCCGCGAAATGACCATAGAGCATTTTCAAAATGCGTTAAGCCCAAATCAATCAATCAATCTCAGATATGTTACACAAAAATCTTTTTTAGTCAACATCCAATTTGTTGTCTGCGTCCACTTTCAAATTACACTACTCTGAAATTTCATAGAATTGAAAAGGCCTTTTTTACACAGAATCACAATTCAAATACTCACCGGAAAACATGGGTTAGCCGGGGAATCATACCATGGACCATTTGGCTAGAAGTCCAGCGTGTTCAATCCCCATTGCAGTGATTTCCCCGTTTATCAGTATTATCTCTGCCACCACGATTTTTTTTGTCAACTTTTTTAACAATATGAACTTCTTTTTAAACTACCACAAAATTATTCCTCGGGGAATATATTGATAACACTATAATACACGGTACGGAAACTACAGAGACAGAGCCAACGGCTCTGCTATTCAAATCCTCTGGGGCGATTCCGGCCATGTGTGGCTCTGTCTCTGGGGGCACGATTTTTGGACAAAAATAGGTAAGTGTTCAACTTTGTTGTTCAATAGTTTTCTTTTGGCGCTTAAAAGCGAAAAAACGGGAATGTCATGCTCCCCTAAAAACATTTATCTGTCTGTTATAATTCTGTGGGCTTCAAAGTCGGCAGGGTTTTCACAGGATCATTGTCGTCGTGAGTCGACCCTATGTGATTTTCTCTTGTGTACATCATGTATTTATGTACATTTCAACGGTTAATAGCCAGTTGCTGCTGCCAAAACATGTTATATGCTAATCGATGGATACTCTCGATTAGATATCACTTTCCCATGTCACAAAACCTTAGAAATGATTGACAAAAATAGAATTTGAGCAATTTCTATCGGTAGCTCTGTCTCTGGCGGCTGGCTCTGTCTCTGGCGGCTGGCTCTGTCTCTGTGTACTTTGTTAAACAGTTCAATCCATCATAAAATTCGTGTCGAAGTAATATACCTAATTGACTCATACACTCAATAGATCATAATAGCGTATGGCGAACGTTTCAGTCACTGATTAAATGCTTTTCCAAAACATGGGTAGATAGATCCCACTTAGGAGAAGTTCTGTGTTCAAAAAGCGGTGGTGTATTTCATCACCTGTAGTGATAGATTTCTAATTTAGGACTGCTTAAATTCGAAATTATGAACACACATGCACCGATCCAGATGGGCGTCAGCCCCTCTTGAGAGAGAAATGTATGGATCTGCGCAAGGTTCTGCATGCGCAAAATGTTAATCATTGAACTATATGAGAAAAAGGTTAATATGCTGGTTATCAGCCAATGTAGAAAAGAATTCAAAATTTGCATATCAAAAGCATCCTGAAGACATCTTAAATGTAGGTTCCATGCAAGATCAAACCAACGACAAAGGACAATCACTACCAACCAACAAAAAATCTACACTCTACTAAAACATCCAAAACAAGATTCTACTGGTATAGATACTCTAAAACAACACAACAAAGTGTACACTTATGACGAAAAAACTCACGAATTCTAAATGAACAATTCCAATCTGTTTCCACCCACAAACCACCCTTGTCACTTAAACGCGTAGATGAAATAATATGTTCACACACAATCTAAAACACAATTGATGCATGTACAGAAATTCACGACCACAAACACAGCCCTCATAAATCCAGGTACACCATCGAAATATCTGAAAACAGGATCAACAAATTGCTTAAATATCTGAACCTGCATAAAGCTGCTGGCCCTGATGAACAAAGACCAATTATACTAAAGAGTTGTGCCAAGGAACTTGCGCCTATCATAACACAGCTGTATTAAGAAATCTCTTTAGACCAATTCTTTACCGAGCATTTGGAAAAAAGGCAAACGTCGCCCCTGTATTGAAAAATAGTCCAACCCAGCCAATTTTCGCCGGATCTCTCTCACTTGCATCTTATGCAATTTGAACATATTAGTGCATCTAGTATAACTAAACACTTCGACAAAACATAGGCTATTCTGCGACTTACAGCACGGCTGTTGGGGGAAAAAGATACTGTCTGGCCCAACTCTTGGGCTTGGTAGATGATATCCTCCAGTTCATAAATGAGGATAAAGCCAAGATGACTTGAACCTATTACATTTTTAAAGAGCGTTTGATATGGTGAATTATGAGAAACTGGTGTCAAAAATACATTGTTATGACATTAAAGGTCACACTCTGGCATGGATCAAAGCCTTTGTAGACAATAGGACACAATCAGTGTTGGTCAATAGATCCATGTCCTGCATCATACCAGTTCCTTCAGGTGTGCCTCGGGGTTCAGTCTTAGGCCCCTACTATTCCTTATCTATATCAATGACCTCCATGAATATGTACAATACTCTAAAGTACGTCTCTTTGGTGATGACACTATCATTTACATGCCACAAACTATTACATTCCATTCTAGCCTCTTACAACAGGATCAACTCAAGCTCGAGAGATGGGAATCATACTGGGACATGTCTTTTAATCCTGCCAAAATGCCAAGTCATACCGTTTACCAAGAGAAAGACACAATTACCGACACTGTACTTTCTACATAATACACTACTTGAAACAGTCTCCTCAGCAAAATATTTAGGAGTTACAATCTCAAACGACTTATCATGGAATAACCGCTTGTCAGGCCCCAGTTCGAATACTGCGCTGCAGTATGGACTGCAGTCCGCTCAACACTCAGGAACACTGATTAACCAGATTGAATATGTGCAGCGGGGAGCAGCTCGCTGGGCCATGCGATGCTATGGTCCCACATTCAGTGTCTCCGCTATGTTAGACAACCTCTGTTAGAGAAGATCAGATTTGCGCCGTATTGACTTACGGCGGGTTAGATTCTATAAAATTGTCAATGATAACGTAGTCGTCCCTCTTCCTCAAAATATTGTCAAACCTGTCAGACCACTTAGAAATTCCCATATACTGGCATTCAAGCAAATGCCTACTAATATTTTCTTTTCTCGCAATGCATCAGACCAATGTCTTGTTTTGGAGAGATTAAATGGAAATATTGTCGAATTACATTGGTGCAAAATGTTTCTTCGTCAACATCTAATTTGTCGCATGTAGTAGCTTTGAAATTGAACAGCGCCGAAATTTTGATGTTTTGGAAAGCGACCGAAACGTTCACTATACGCAATATGATATATTCAGTGTGCGAGTCAAGAAGGCTTCGACACGAATTCTGTGGTGGATTAAATTTATCAAAGTTAGCACGCAGAGACAGAGCCAGCCGCCAGAGACAGAGCCAGCCGCCAGAGACAGAGCCACCGATAGAAATTGCTCCAATTTTATTTTTGCCAATCATTTCTAAGGTTTTGTGACATAGGAAAGGGGTGTCTAATAGAGAGTATTCCTCGATTAGTATATAACGTGTTTTGCCTTCGGCATTTGGCTTTTTACCGTTGGAATGTACATAAATGCACGATGTAAACAAGAAAAAATCACATAGGGTCGACTCACGACGATAATGATCATGTGAAAATCCTGCCGACTTTGAAGCCCACAGAATTATAACAGACAGATAAATGTTTTTAGGGGAGCATGACATTCCCGTTTTTTTCGCTTTTAAGCGCCAAAAGAAAACTATTGAACAACAAAGTTGAACACTCACCTATTTTTGTCCGAAAATCGTGCTCCCAGAGACAGAGCCACACATGGCCGGAATCGCCCCAGAGGATTTGAATAGCAGAGCCGTTGGCTCTGTCTCTGTAGTTTCCTAACCGTGTAATAAAATACTCGATTCGATATTTCGGCAAAATTTGTCTTTTTCAAGAGGTTGAACAATTTAATCACACTACATAATTCTTTCGTAAACACTTCGAACATTTTTATATCCGCCGTTAGACGAAACAAAATGGTTGAAAGAGTTTACGAAAGAATTATGTAGTGTGATTAAATTTTTCAACTTCTTGAAAAAGGCAAATTTTGCCGAAATATCGAATCAAGTATTTTATTATAGTGAACTTTTTTTTTAATTTGGTATTTCTTTTAAAAAGTAAACACGGTTTTTATAATGTTTCAGTGTAGTTGGGTTTAGATGGGAACTAAAATAACGTCGCACACATTTTTAGCAGCTGATTCGGTTAAGTAAGAAGGGTTGATTAAAAATAGTTTTATACAACAAAATTAATCAATTTGGATTTATTGTCATGGTACATAACCCACGTGACTCCTCTCGCCACAATCATGTCTTGGATGAAGAACAGTTGGGAAAACATCGATATTGGCGTTATCTTCTCCGCTCATCCGTTCGTCCGTACATACGTCCAGTTTTCTTGTCAACATAACGCCTCCTAAGTTTCTGGCTGGATCTTTTTGAAACTTGGTGAATGTTATCACCTTAATTGGTAGATGTGCATGAGATAAGTATTTTATAGTTCATTGATTTTTGCCTGAGTTATGCTCCCTTTAAACTTAGTATCTTGGGCCTATTGAAATTGCAGCCTTATCAACGCAACTCCTCCTAACATTCTGGCTGGATCTTAATGAAACTTGGTGGAAGTTATCACCTTAATTGGTAGATGTGTATGAAGTAAAGATTTTATGGTTTATCGGATTTTGCTTGAGTAATGTCCCCTTAAAATTTAGTCTCTGTGGCTTAATGAAATTGCACCCTTGTAAACGCAACCCCTCCAACGATTCTGACTGGATCTTAATGAAACTAAATGGATGTTATCACCTTAATTGGTAGATGTGCATGAAGTAATGATTTAATGGTTCATTGATTTTTGTCTGGGGTGTGCCCCTTAAATCTTAGTATATGGGGCTTATTTAAATGAGAGCCTTGTGAACGAAACTCCTCCCAATTTTTTGTCTTGATTTAACCGAAACTTGGTAAATTGCAACACCATGATTTGTAGATGCACATGTATCAAGGATTTTAATATAATGTTCTTTGATTTTTCAAGAGTTATACCTCCTTAAAACTTAGTCTCCTGGGATTAATGATATTTCAGCTTAGTGAACGCAATTCCTTCCAGGTTTTTTACTGGATATTTATAAAACTTCTTGTGTACACAACTTTTTACAGGTTTTTGAGCGAATATTTATAAATCCTTGTCAATGCCATTTTTGTTTCTCAAGTTTTAAAAGTGACTGCGTATATTGTGACTATGGCACTCTTGTTAGTTTTTATCTTAACTATCGGTGGTCATGCTTTTGACAAAACAGTATTCAGTACAAGTCTGCCATATATATGGAAATATTTCCGGATAAGATGGATTGTTCCTTAGACTGAAAAAATCCTAAGACGATTGAGATTTAATGCGCCGTGTGATTCACTGAAATTGTTCCGACCCAGATTTGATATCGTCGCTTTTCAACGAAAACCTCGTAACTGCAGCTTGTTTTAAGTCACGAGGTATTCGTTGAAAAGCAGCGATATATTTTCCAGACGAAAAACCTATGGACTTTGGTCAACTTGTACAGGTAGATAATGTCACCTCTTGTATATGTACTGCGACATACAGAACATTGCTTTTCTTCAAAAACCTCGTAACTGCAGCTTCTTTTAAGCAACAGTTACGAATTTTTTGTCGAAAAGCATCGAAAATCTATTGACGTCATAATGCCTGTACCATGGATCAATACATACCGTAGCGAATCGTGATGAAACTGTTAGAGTACTACCACAATTAACTTATTGTTTTTGTTGATGTCAACGCCTGTAGTGTTGGTCGTGATCAAGGTGTAATATTACAGGATGAACGATACGTCATTGTGGCGAGACGTGGGGAAAAGGGCATGATCGGCACTAGACCAAGGACGGACCAAGGATTTTTTCCAGGGGGTCCAAGCCCAATTGATAACTTGAAAAGTGCTAAATATCTAGCGTTATACTTACGTTATATAATCAAAATTCAATTTTCGGCCAAAGCCAGGGATCCGGACACCTCCCCCGACCCCCTTCTAGATCTACCCTTGGGTACCCACACGTTTTCCAAAATGCGTTTGATGCACTGAATGTTTTCACCCATACACCAAGCCATTTTCTATGACCAGAAATAATATATCACAGAAGTATGGTATTTATTGTTTTTATTGTTATTTAGAATATTATGGCTTAAGGGGGAATGCTCCAGTTTTTCGGAACACTCGGTCTTTACTGTAGTTAATTAAATGTTTCGTACCAATATGTTTCGCTACCATATTTTCAATAATATAACACATTATTCCAATTTACCATTTTCGACGGTAAAAGTGTATTTATTATGCGAAACTGATTTCCCCAAGATGGAAATCGATTATTTAGAGCAAGACAGTCGAAAATGTGTATGCATTTACCACTGTTTTGCGTCATTTTATTCATGTGTAGCTGATAGAAATGGCTGTAATTCACTAATAAGTGCGCTGACCTATACATTTTCTTTTTGAATTATTACCAGGACATGTTGCTTAATACAATGAGGGAGTTTTATCAAATTCTATTATGTAGAACTTGAAATATTTCTAAAAATATGCAAATTTTGACATAAAAGCTCCAGCTTCGTTGATCTAACCGAACACGTGAACATGCTGTTTTATACATTTACGCGTTTATATTAGCACATACTTTGGGTTTTCTGTTCTTATTAAATGGAAGACGTTACTTTAAATCCGTTTTCGGGACTAAACGATGAATATACATCATTTTATTAGCATTTTAGTGACTTTGGACAGGTGCAAGAAATTGTGCATTTTTTCGATGTAGGGGTATGTGATACGAATGCCTATAAAATTCAAACAAGATCACTGACCATTCATTTTCATTTTATTTTTCAATTGGTAATAACATGTCATTTCAACATACAAAATATAAATAAATTCTATTATTGGGAAAAAATTAGGAAACTGGAGCATTCCCCCTTAATTTGAATATAAAGAAGACGTTTTTGAACGACAGAACGCAGATTAAAATTGGAAGGAGTGCAAGACGACAGATAAAAAGCGATCCATATACCTAGAGGCGTAATGGTCCTTTTTGTTGTGTTTATCCGAACGGAAGTTCATGCCCCATTGATCTACTGCTTACGTCCAGATTTAATAAAACATTGTAAGTTTTTCGGAAAAGGGACAACACATGAGCTACTCCATCATATTTTGACTAATTAGATACAAGTAAAAAGAGTCAACTTTGGATCTAAAATCAAAAAACATTGAATGAATTATTAGAAAAAATCAACTCGTATACTCAGTTCCAAAAGAAAGTGTGCACTTTTAGATTTTGAATATCTCGAAAAGTATACCGTCTACCGTCAGGAAATTTAGTACTACATATCTCAAGACTTTTGACGAAATCACAAAGCACGCATGAATTTTCGGCTTGATTGCGATTTTGTATTTTTAGTGTTTTACGTATGCCTCACGTACCGGAAGAGTTATCGATCTTAAATTACACTCACTGCAATCTTTTTGACATACCCTAGCATAAACATCACATTTTCATTACATTTGTTAATAGCGCATTAGAATGAAACAAGACCGAACCTGGTGAAAACGAAAAGCCTCCACAAATTTGCACGAAATTTAGTTCTAATAGGACGTGTCCAATTGTCTGGCATCTCAAAGCAAACAGATTTGTTGTAAAACGTTGTTGCACGGTTCGCCGACAATTTACTAGAAGTTACTAACGTAGCGATTACTAACGTTGACGCACACGTAACATCTGTGTCCAACTTTAGCGTGGAAATGGCATTGGATGCCTGGTCAACCCCTACAACGGCATATAATCATGTTACTCTTTCCATAGGAGAAGCTGTAAGGTGTGCTAATCTCAACACCATCAGCACCATAATGATCTGACTGCATGTATACAGTATGGGCAATTCGATCGACATTTGTTTTGATGCTTATTTTCTGTAAGGACTAATCTGAAGTATGATATCACTTTCACTCCCTAAATTGCCATAAACTTTGTAAAAATTAAGGTAAACGCAAAAGGCAAAGTACACACTTTCTTTTGGAACTGAGTATAAATAATACGGCAAGGAGGAATGAATGCATTAACCCTTTCCCAAACATGACCTGGTTTTCACGTCCACAATAGAATTGGCTTGGGAAAACATTGAGACAAAAGAAGAAACTGCTGATAACCAGCAGTTTCTCCTTTTGTCTCAATATTTTCTGAGCTGTGTCATACACAAATCTTATCTTTATGAAAATTCATTGTGTCGTCTGCAGCAGCTTTCAAATTGGATCACCCTAAAATTTTGTCGTTTGGGAAAGGGTTAAGATCTTTGTCAAATCCTATATGCACAACTACCGCATTTTATACGTGCGACTCGGGCTAATGGCACGGGTGGTAAACAGAGAAACTAGCTCCAAAAAGAGGTAGTTGCATAGAGCGAAAATTTGTAGGCCACGAACACATTTATTAAAATTATTTCTTTTAAAGAGAGTTTTTGAGAAATACGGCGATGCTGTAATATGAAGAAATGGTCGACGTTTGTTGTGCACGAGAGTATACGGTGTTAGTAACAGGGTTTTAATATAATCGTTGAAAAACATTTCAAAATCGAAAGTAAAAAAGTTTTCCTTCTGATTTTGAAATGTTTTTCAACGATTGTATTCAAACTCTGCTTACTAACACCGTACATTCTCGTGCACAACAAACTTCGATCATTTCTTCATATTACAGCATCGCCGGATTTTTCAAAAACTCGTTGTAAACGAAATTATTGTAGAAAAAAAGTGTTCGTGACCTACCTTTATTTACAGATTTTCGCTCTATGAAACTACCTCGGTAGGGACCGGATGTCACGAGGAAACGAAATACCGTTGACTCTTTTTGGAGCTAGTTTCTCTGTTTACCACCCGTGTAATGGACGATGTACCAGTCTGCAAAGGCACAAACTTACAACATGTAGGCCTACTTCCACCGAAGTACGCTTATGGGTACCCATAATATGCCACTCTCTTTTACAGAGGCTCTTTCATTTCGCTTCTGTTATGGGATCGTAAGAATATGAAAATAGTCCCATTTTACATTAGGAAGAATAAGAAAATAGTCCCATTTTAATTAAACCAATACTTAAATTTGAGAGCACTTCTGATGCAAACAGAATAATATTTTCTTTCTCTTATGAATAATACAAGAAATGAAACAGTTACGATGTAACTAAAGACGTTATTCTTCGGTAGACAACGATTCGTGGACTCAAGCCGATGTAGCCCATTGCAAAGATGATATTTGAAGAGCAACGAACGATCACTCTGCAACCGGAACTCATTTTGCCGCATCTCCCCTTGTGTACAAGAACAGCTTAAAATTATTACAAGCTAGGCTTTCTAAGCGATCAATATGAAACCTGTCTGGGCGAAGTTGTATAAATCAATGTATTATTATATGGTGAATATGGACCGGTAGCAAGCAAAGGGGACTCCTGTGGAGTCTACTTTACCACTATGAATCTAGACCAGTTTCAATCGCGGCCCTCGAGACTGTTTGCAACCTTTTGCCGTTTGGAACGTGTTTGCAAAATAATCTCGAGCGTAATACAGCGACCGCCATATTGAACGTGAAAGAAGACGCGCGTAAATGACGTCATCAAAACAAATAAACCCTTTTAGCTTATGTTATAATCAAAGTGAAATATACTGTCAATAATCGGTAAATCACATAAACCTTTTATCTGATAAAATGTTATCTCATATATGACGATATAATTTACTTTTAAATGCTTTTTGTTTCAAATTTTTTCTGGCGTAGATTTAAATAGTTATTCGGCCTGCTTCCATCGTTATGCTTGCGGAGTGATATGGGAGGAATCCTCCCATGCCGGCAACTGTAATACGTTCGAGCCGATCTTGAGGAACGATAAGATCCGAGAATATTCGAATGGATCAGTTTGCACATTATTCCAGTCTAATTATGACCCATTCGTGGATCCGGACATTTGTTTCAAGAGGGTCCGCCCACGTTTCTTATATATTCATGAACTATAAAAACAACAAGCTTACTAGAAACAAACGTGGGTGTTATCCGCTAATGACATATCAACGTTTTCAGTACTATCTTCGAAGAGGCCACCACATTAAGAACGTTTGTTGCTATTATCGCTTTTGTATGTTAACCTCTTTTTAGCAGAAAATGAGGGGGTCCGGACCGGACCCCAGGACCGCCCTCGAGCAATGCTAGATACTTTTACGTTTATATCACTTTCCTGAGTTATCAAGTGTTGCAACTAGCCGCGGCCACGCATCGGACTCTCACGCATGAGGCCCACTTCGATCCCCGGCCGTGGCAAACATCATGTCTGAAAAATGTCTCAATCTATGGTTTGATAATCGATTACCAATCTGAATAAATTCAGATGTTATCTTATTCACACCCTATTACCGGCTATCACTACAGCCGTTGCTAACCTTGGGCAGTATCATCTATAAATAGCGGGTATACTGGGTAGGTCATACTTTTTCCATCTTTGTTTTGCGTTAAAGCGTTTCTCAGCTATATTTGTAGTGCACTTGGCTGGCCATACATTTGAGCACCTGCATGTTAAATATTAGCCCAAAGAATCCCCAAACAACAAAACTATTAGCGACAAAGTCGTAACTTCACATTTTTTACGTAAAATCCCACTTGCAGTCCATATAATGTGAAAATGACAAGATGATCATTAGAATTAATATAACAATTAAAATAGTCAATCAATTTTCTTACACTGTGCAAATTTAGGAAACTGTCTGAATCGAATTAACTTCAGACTGACCGATTAAAACTAAACACTGATGCCGATTTGGCTATCATGAACAGCATATTGAAAATTTGAATGGCAAATCCGGACATAAGTTGATGGCAACACAGAACAATATGTCTTGTTGGAAAAGCGGCATCTCTTTCAACAGGAAGTTGCCTAAAAGGAGCATAAATTGTGAATTAACACCATTTCTTGATAAACTAGCCAATTTCTGAATTATAGACATAGAAATCGTGAAAAGTTCCTTTCATCTAGATATGGTTAAAGCTGAGTAACACAAAACTGAAGGACGTAAGGAACCATTAGTCGTAGATGATAGTTAAGGTTAAGGTATACAGCTCATCATTAAAAGCACCACTTTCTAGCCGTACGAAATGCATCAAATTACACAAGTTTGTAAATACACTTCTTATAAGTTGATTCAACCTGCCGGATTTCAAGATTATGCTTCAAAAGGAAAAAAATATTATTTTATTCTATATTCATATGCAGCGGACGAAATTTTGAACATTTTTTTCAAATATTTCCATAATTATGCACTGATTCAAAATTCTAAACCGTTCAAAATGGTTATGTTTGGAATGGAAATGTAACACAGTTTAGGAATTACTGGCACTTATCAAATTTCACCTCTGGCTCTTAAATGCTAATGATGGGTTGCAAACCTTAAAAAAAGTATACGTACATTACAGTGAAAATAGTGGATTTTACATCATGTCGTCGCTGTTTCAGGCACACAATATGACTGTAATATTTTAATGGGGTTAAATTTCATTTAGTCAGACTTAACTTAAATAGATGGATCCCACGCAAATACTAGTATATGAATCCTGTTATTCCAAAGTCGGTCAATGAATCTTCAAACATTTCGACCGAATGTTTCACGCGGTGCAAATTTGTATTTTTCATTGCGAAACGATTTGGTTTATTGGGGGTCTACGCCGTTTTCAACTGCCATGGTTATATCGCGGCACCTTGAGCGCCTAACCATGGATTCCTGTTGTTTCTCATACAAGTACTAAAACAATAGACTGAACGAGCCTCCAGCTGCTCGCCCACATAGGTTAACAATATCAAACCATTGGTGGATGACATTAGTTAGAAAAGATTTTTGCCACGGCCAGGGATCCAACCCGGGTTCTCTCAAATGAGAGGCAGATGCGCTATCAACAGCATTTTGGCCTCATTGCGAAACGAAGAAGAGATATCGGTAATAACGGATTATCAAGCAAGAATCTGTTGATATCGATAAAACATCGAGGTTGTCTGCATAAAGCACATTATTGCAACTAGCATAGGTAAGTGAATACAGAAACTAGTGGAAGGATCAAAGATCAATCGGCTAGGTAATTTACACCTAGGGTTGCAAGATTATCATTTTTGTATTGGACCATAACTATACGGACAAAATTGTGAATGCCCAAATTGACAGGCTGTTGCAGAAGACAAAGTGGATGCTGACAAGAATATAACTTTGTACAAGATAGCATAGAAAGTATTGAGCCAAAATGATAAAATGTTGATGATCATTAGTCCTGTCTACTTTTGCCTCGACGTTTTCCCAAGCATTTTCTAAAAGTAGCGTAAAAAGAGACACTGTTTTAGAAATGGTTAAAAATGTTTATTTTTTTATTCTGTGTTATGTTTCACCTTGCATGGTGAAGTGAAGCCGAGACGTCATTGATCCCAGCGCCCCTGTCCCTACCGGCCAGCCAGTGTCATCTATTTTCATTAAATAGGACAGTCGTCTTTTTCACGGATGATAATTGGGAACGATTTTATCACGTAAACCGTGACATAATTTCAGACAAACAATTATACTTTGTCGGTGTAATTCTAAAATATCTTAACAACAGCTTGATTTAACAAAATGTTATAACAGTTACACCGACGATTTATCAATATATAATGTTCCCCAAGTCTAGTCTGGCCAATCTTTAAATGTACTGAAGACAACAAAAAGAGATGTACACTGTACATAATCCTAACATTTGTACACATTGTCATCAAGAAAGTAATGCGGGAAAAGGGAAATCACTTAAAAAGCACCTTTCTTTTGTCACAATGCCTTTCAAAAACAATGCCTATTAGGGACATTAAAACAACGTTTGTTTTTAGAACGGTTAAAAGATCGGAGTAGCGATGAATTTTGTGCTAAAACAGATTTGGTTTACTGTTATATATTGATTAATCGTCGGTGTTGTTTGAAATTTCAGGAACTACAACTTCAATCAAGCAAAATATGGGAAGTTCTTGCTTCATATATAGCTTATTCGTATCTGATGCTCTTTTATCAAACAAAAGTACCATCATTCATGTATTATTGTTATTATCATCAGTCAATTTTAAATATTTCACACCATGACCATTTGGATAATGAAAAAGAATTATATATAGACAAGCAAAATAGTATCATTTATGTTGTCTGTGATTGCCTATTTCAAGTACGAATCTCCTGTCCGTGATCCCCCTATGTGCTGTTCGTGATTGCATAAATTTGTAGCTCACCAAACTTTGTTTGACTATAACAGCATAATGGAAGAGTTGATTGTCTTCACAAGCAATTAGTTGGTAGATAATATACTAGATATCCACTTTGTAATAAAATTTCTAACATTTGATTTAGTGTTTTTCTGCTATTTGCATGGAAAGATGAATTTTATATGCAAATATGTGAAGTTTCGACTTTGTTGGTGAATTATTTTGTTGTTTGAGGACTCTCTGGGCTAATATTTGACATGTAGGTGCTCAAATGTATGGTCAACCAAGAGCATTACAAATTATAGCTGAGAAACGCTTTTACACAAAACAAATATGAAAAAAGTATGACCTACCCAGTTCACCCGCTATTTATAGATGGTACTGCCCAAGGTTAGCAACGGCTGTAGTGATAGCCGGTAATAGGGTGTGTTATTTCATAATGTTAAATTTGAGAATCACCCATTAGGGGGCATCTTCTGTGACCTGGGAAAGTCTTTTTTTCTATTTAACACCAACTAATCAAAACGCTCGTTGCAAACGCAGGTCTGTTGTCCATGGCAACAACACCAAAATGGCTGCCTCCATTGGGACAATTTCACTACAAAGACAAAGAGCAAAGTCCGTTAATTTTGAGAGCAAAGATATGGTATTTATGAAGTAGATAGTTTGTACATCTGAATTTATTTAGATTGATCTACTACATACACACGTGAGCTAGCTGCAAGAGTCTTGATGCCATAATGTTGCGGTAGTATTGGTATAAGACACGTCAGATATCTATGGTTAGGTCTCTAGCAACCGTGATATGACCATAGCAATTGAGAGAGGCGGCAAAATTACAATGTTTCTATAGTACAGTCACGACAATATGGCACATATAGACAGCATTTTACCTATTAAAACATTACATATAATATATTTACTTTATCTATGTCAATTGTACTATACAATTTTGCAAGTTTTTATTCGAATCTTGCAGGTGCGCGGTTCGAATTATCGCATGCAAAATTACACTATTTTGGTGTTCAAGGTTGTATTGTTTGCATATATGACATAATTCCGTGACGGGACTATAAATCCTATTCACTATATACCGGTACACGCAACAATTCCCATAATATTGTTTTCGTCACGATAAAGTCAGGAAGGCTTTGTAAACCACGCTAAGAATGCAGAATGCCAACATTTGTACGTCAGAAATTCCTCGTATTTGTTCACCTAATCCTCTTTTATATCATAACATAGTACAGGTGTGCTAGGCTAGTAGTAAAAAACAACAATAATTCCGCTGTAACGTAGGCCCTACTGTTAGTCTAAAACAAACCCTTTAGAAAAGTCCTGTGTTGTTAAGGATCCAATGTCATTCCCATGCCTTTTAAAAAATTTAGGCATAAAAGTTGGCTTTTATAGCATTAGACTTCAGACCACATACAATAAGAATAATACTGAAGACGACATAAATCGATAAACATGTAACTGTCTAAAATAAGATAAAATACATGTATTTAACCACGTTCACTAATATTTACAACCCGATTTCATATGGGTTTCGTATCCGTCGTAATCTAAGCCGATACAGGTCAGACTAAACCAAAATTTGGCACACAGAAAAATAAAGGGTTATATTTTAATTATGTTTAGTTGGTTTTATAGACAATCCTCCCCACCCCCCCCCCCCCCACCCCTCAAAATGGTGAGAATGCATCTTCATTGCTTGTCGAACTTTTTCCTAATATAATGTTGAAACCAGCATTTTCTTCGCAATGTTCATGTCGCTTCAGTTCAATGTATACTATATGTAAACTATATTTTTCACCTGCAAGTTGCAACTCGCTCGAATACGGACCAATCCACAATTGTTTTTTCTTGGGAAAGAGTTTAAAGTTAATGATGGAATAAAAGTACAAAACGATGTTCTTTGTTTTAGGATGGAGTGATTAAAAGTATGGATTGAAACACAATGAACATTAATATTCTAATATGGTATAGCCTATATGCAAATATTGCTTCAGACTAACAGGGTTGATGTGGGCTACTTCGCAACCCGGCATGCTCCATTATGGCAAATGCTTCCACCTATACGTCCATTAGGTCTATTTCTTCGAATCCCGCCGACGCAATTTGGAACTTTTTGTAATCAAAAAAAGTATCCCCGTTGCTCTTGTTCATTCCGCAGGTGTATAAAATTACACTCAAAAGAAGATAGCCAAAGTGCTTTGGCTGCAAAAGGCGTCGTCTGTGGCAACCTCTGATGTAATACAACGCCTGATGTAATAAACTTTTTATTACATCAGGCGTTATTACATCTGGCGTCGGGGTCAACGCCTGATGTAATAACGCTTGATGTAATAAAATAATTTTCCTCAACCATCTTATCAAACCAACTGATTAATGATCAAAGTTACTTTCTAAAACATTAGAGATTGTAGTTGGGGGTTTTAAATGGTTTTTTTAACATTGCTATGAAATTCTGAAAAAAGTTTTAAGTAAGTTTTTATATCGATTTCTTTAATCCACAATACCTAAATAATGCAATCAAAGTTTATTACATCAGGCGTTATTACATCTGGCGTCGGGATCAACGCCTGATGTAATAACGCTTGATGTAATAAAATAATTTTCCTCAACCATCGTATCAAACTAACTGATTAATACTCAAACTTACTTTCTAAAACGATAGGGATGGTAGTTGGGGGTTTTAAATGTTTTTTAACGTTGCTATGAAATTCTGAAAAAGTTTTAAGTAAGTTTTTATATCGATTTCTTTAATCCCCAATACCTAAATAATGCAATCAAAGTTTATTACATCAGGCGTTATTACATCTGGCGTCGGGATCAACGCCTGATGTAATAACGCTTGATGTAATAAAATAATTTTTCTCAACCATCTTATCAAACTAACTGATTAATACTCAAACTTACTTTCTAAAACATAAGGGATGGTAGTTGGGGGTTTTAAATGTTTTTTAACATTGCTATGAAATTCTGAAAAAAATTTTAAGTAAGTTTTTATATCGATTAAAAAAGTTTTAAGTAAGTTTTTATATCGATTTCTTTAGTCCACAATACCTAAATAATGCAATCAAAGTTTATTACATCAGGCGTTATTACATCTGGCGTCGGGGTCAACGCCTGATGTAATAACGCTTGATGTAATAAAATAATTTTCCTCAACCATCTTATCAAACCAACTGATTAATGATCAAAGTTACTTTCTAAAACATTAGAGATGGTAGTTGGGGGTTTTAAATGTTTTTTTTAACATTGCTATGAAATTCTGAAAAAAGTTTTAAGTAAGTTTTTATATCGATTAAAAAAGTTTTAATTAAGTTTTTATATCGATTTCTTTAATCCACAATACCTAAATAATGCAATCAAAGTTTATTACATCAGGCGTTATTACATCTGGCGTCGGGGTCAACGCCTGATGTAATAACGCTTGATGTAATAAAATAATTTTCCTCAACCATCTTATCAAACCAACTGATTAATGATCAAAGTTACTTTCTAAAACATTAGGGATGGTAGTTGGGGGTTTTAAATGTTTTTTTTAACATTGCTATGAAATTCTGAAAAAAGTTTTAAGTAAGTTTTTATATCGATTAAAAGAGTTTTAAGTAAGTTTTTATATCGATTTCTTTAATCCACAATACCTTTTTCTTTCTTTTTCTTTATTTATTTCCCCCGATTATTCGGAGATCATTTTACATGAACAGCATAATATTTACAATATTTGAACAATAACATTACTATACTAACACAGAAGAGACACTCACACCCCATACACGCACACACGCACACACAAACGCACGAAAATACATATCAGAACATAGAAAAAAATAATTAAGTTGATTGGTCATACACCGTAAAAAAGAACGGCGATTTATCGTCATGCTTCAACGAAAACCCTGTAACCACAGTTTGTGTTAAGCTGTAGTTACGTGGTTTTCGCTGAAAAGCATTGTTATACTGTGTATTTGTAATATCATCTTTATATTCATATTCGAGTAAATCGAGAGCGAGCAATACAACGTTATTGCATTGCAGGCTCTCAAATTTCTCGGTTATTTATGTGAATTATATATTTTGATTTGATTGACGGCAGACTGTTGCAACATAAGCATGGCTAATGTTATAAAATGTGTTTATACTGTCTATTCTTGTATTTGGGCACTTCCCCAGTACTATTTGGTAAAACAGTTCGTCATCATTTACACTGATCATTTCTCTGTATATTTGCTCTCCACAGGAATGTCTAATAGAATTGAGATAGTGTGCACGTAAGATCGATGTGGCAGGGCAGCTAGCTATTTTGTGTGATATTGTTTCATATTTGATTACTCCTGAACAGATTTCACAGGATGTCTCACTTTCGCTGATAGGGGGTTTAACCAATAGTTTGGAGACGATATACGCATTGTGTAAATCTTGGGTATTGTTAGCTACTTTCCATATTGTCGCGTTTTTCCTATATGGATGTATTAGGCGAAAACGTTTGTAATCGTTATCAGTTTCGTACAAGTGATTAAGATGACGGTTCTCATTCGTATGAATTGCTTTTCTTGTTATGTTTTTCCATTGCATTTTGCTAGGAAATAATCTTTGTCTGATGTATGATTTTATATAGTCTAATAGGTTATACTTGAATAAAATTCGCTATATGTCTGGTATGAAGCCTCGTCCGAATGTTGGCATATAACTGTATGCAAAGAATTTGAATAGGAAAATAACCTTAACAAGTTGATTGGCGGGCAAAAATATTATTTTATGAAGAAATGCAAGTTTTCGCATGTCTATTGTACTGGTTAGGGGATAGAGCCCTAGCATTGACTCTGTCATGAGAGAACGGGTTTGTACTTTATGTTGCTGTATGTTCTTAACTATGAAATGTTGGAATTTGTTTATCTGTCGCGAATCATTGTCTGACATATTTGACCATGTCTCGCAGCCGTACAGCACTGTTGGTACTATAACTTTTTCGTATAGGGAGCGCGATGTGATCGGGCTAACTCCGTTAGGTCTCATTCCAACATTATTATAGGCGAAGTATGCCGATCGCCCTTTTCTAACAGCTTCGTGGATGGTTACAAAATTTGAACTTTTAGACGTTAATGTTATTCCTAAGTGAACAACTGTGTCCATAATTTTAACAATATTTCCATTTAGGGTATAAATAGGCTGTTTTGCCTTTTTCGAGGAATTTGTTTTAAAAACTATTCCGACAGTTTTATCTGAGTTAAATTGAAATCCCCACTGATGGGAGTAATTTTCTGAAATTTGTAATATATTTTGCATGTTTTGCGGATTTATTGCTGTTAGTGTTATATCATCTGCGAGTGTCGGGCAGCCTGAGTCAATGTTGTATATTTTTGCTGCAGACTGGCTTTTTTGTAGTTTAACTAACAATTCATCTATAAACGCGAGGCACATAAATCCGGAGCTCGACCCTCCTTGTCGAATACTTTGTTTGACAGGGAACCAGTCTGACTCTGTACCGTTAATAAGGATAGCGCTCTGGATGCGTTTGTAGGATAGTGCTATGATACGCCATAATTTGCCATGTATACCCAGTTCATACAATTTAACCAATAGCGCGTCGTGTCGTACGGTATCGAACGCCGACTTGGTGTCAAGTAATACGGCGTGAACGTCACTTCCGGCTGAAAGGTTATGATCAATGGTTTCTTGTAAAACATATTAGGCGGTTGTGCAGCCTAGACCGGGTCTGAAGCCATGCTGATAAGGATGGGGAAACTTTTCAGTGAGAGTTTGTGTGAATTTCCACAGCCGGGCTGTGTACACTTTCTCAAAAAGCTTATAAAGGCTGCTGAGGAGGGTAATTGGACGGTAACTGTTTACGTCTAGTTTTGATTTACCCTTACCTTTGAAAATTGGGACAATTAGTCCATTATTCCATTCGTTTGGGAGTTTTTCGTGTTTTATCACTAGATTAAATAATTCTGTTATTGCAATAATAAGCTGTTGACCTCCGTGTATTATATGCTCGTTTTGAATTTTATCGTTGCCTGGGGCTTTACCTTTCTTTAAGGATTTTATTTGTTCCTCTACTTCAGACTCAGATATTGGTAGGTCAAGGGTTTTATTGATTATTTGGGTGGAAGATTGCGATTCATACTGCGCGTATTTTCGCGCCAATTCTTTTGCCGCGTTTTCATCGATAATTGATTGGTCGGGAGTGTATAATTGTTCAAAGTGATTCGCGAAGGCGTTCGCCATATCTTTATCATCGTCCAATATATGACCCGTTATAAGGATGCTATTTATTCGTGTATTTGAGCTGTCGGTCGATTTTCTGTTTTTAATCATGCGCCAGAACAGTTTCAGATCTAACTCGGATGCGCAGTCTAATTTGCGGTAGGAATCGGATATAACATCGTTACTCGCTTTTCTCTGTACCTTTCGAAAGAGGCTTTTTGCACTCTTGTACGCTCTCAAAAAATGGTTTTCTTTTTCGCGAGATCGGCCTGCTACTATCCAATCTCTTCTTGCTTTACGTGCAAGTGAATGGGCGTGCTTTACTTCTCTAGTCCAGTAGGGTTTCGTATACGGATTTGGTTTGCTTTTGGGTATTGCTTGTTCAGCTGCGTTTATAAGGACTTGAGTTAGTGAGTGATAGTACACATTTACGTCTCTTTGGCCATCTAGATTTTTGCAATTTGTAAGGTTATTATCGATGTTATTTCGATATAATGATAGCGTATTTTGGTCTGCTTTGTGCCACGCTGTAAAAACATACTCTGGTTTAGATTTCGGGTTATATTTTACACCGCAATTTTGGTTATTTAGTTGCAATTTTATGACAATAGGCAAGTGATCTGATGCAATGCTAATTGAAGAGCTTTCAATGACGTCGCATGTAATAACGTCGTTTAAGATTGTTTTGTCGCAAAGAATATAGTCAAGTGTTGTCTCGCACGTGTTATATGTAAATTTTTTCATGCCATTTTCTATATTTATTGCGGTAAGGTTATTATCTTTAACAAAATCTTTGAAAAGATATGATTTTTGGCGGTTTACGCGCGAATCGTCTACCAAACTAGCATTAAAATCACCACCTATAATAATGTGACCTTTGTCTTTATAGCAGGATATAATGTCATAAATAATTTGCAGATTTTCAAAGTACTCGATTGTATTGTTATTTGCTGGCATGTATACACAGAATATGAATATTGACTGATTATTTTTGCGCGTTAATTGCATGCCAATGATTCTGTCATTGCCACAGTCAAGATAATTTATGTTTTTGTCAAAGTCTTTTTTGTATAAAATTGCAACTCCTGCTTTGCCACATGTTCTTGCGTCACATGAACTTAGTTCAGCATCAGAGCGACTATAATTGCTATATTTTGCATTAATGGAGTCTAGGAAGTGAAGTGAATGTGGAAAGAGTTTATGCGCACTAACAAGCAATATATCACAGTTCTGGTTATCTAGTAGTTCATTTATACATATTGTAGAGGACATGACTCCTCTTACATTCCAACATGCTATAGTCAACATTGTCATTATGAATACTATTGATGACAATTTAAAAACTGACATGTTATAGAAGGTTTTTCTATTTAAAGTACACATATTTGGTTTAATTATGTCCATGGATGTATCCCCAGTCATCTGCATCTTTGTTCCAATCGTCACGATCGTCGTGGTTCCAAGTACTATCCCCAGTGTTTTTGTTTGAGTTGGTTTGGTATGTATTATCGTAGCTGTTTTCATTGTCGTGATAGTCTCTGTCATTGTAATCGCCATTGTAGCGATTATTTCGATAATTTTGATGTCTATATCTGTTATCTCGATTGTATTCATAGTTTGACGCACTTTGTCTATAGTTATTTTTACGTTGGTAGTTTGATTGTCGCGACTGTGTTTTGGGAGCCCATGGTTTGATGAAGACTTCTTCCGGTAGTGGCAGGTTTTCCTTTTCGACTAGATACGCATAGTTGCTAGGTACGTTTATTCTTGCATATCTATATCCATTTCTGGAATTGAAAATCTCAACTTTTGTCACTCTGATATTTTGATCACGAAAGTGTTTCTCTATTCCTTGTTCACTTGTTTCAGGGGTTATGTTTCCTATAAAGTATTTTGAGATTCTGTGTCTTCGCACCCCTAAAAACACATCACTTTTGATTGTTGTTTGTTTGCTTCTGTTTTCTACAGAGCTTGTGGCGCCGGATAATTTTTGACCATTTGGCGGAATTGTGTTTTTCGGTTGTTGTGTTGAGTTTTTCTGTTGATCTGTCTTATTTTCAGTTTCTATTCTTATTGGGTTGTTACTTTGGTGTCCGGCTTCTGACACTGTTTTAGATTGCGTATTATCACTGTTGTTTTCAGTGTTCGCGTTATTTGTCTGTTGGCCATGTGTATTTGTTTTTTGTCTGTTTATAATCGATGAATATGATTCTTTATCACTATTGATATTTTGCTGTGCGTTTACATGCGTTGTTTTCATATATTCAGGAAGGAAAAGTTCTTCAAGTTCATTGTTTGAATTTGTGTTCGCCGATTGTTCTGTATTGTTGGGTGCATTAAGCTGTCCAGGCGTTGGTTCTCGTATTGTGCGGATACCGTTTTGGGTATCCGTTATATTATTACTCTTTTCTTCAAGTTTTTGTATTTTCTTATTAGATTGTTCTAATATAGCATTTGTTATGTCTAATTTCGAGCGCAAATCTGTGTTTTCCTTCTTAGTGTCAGATAAGCTACTATTGCAAGAAATGAGGTTGGTTTCTAATTGCAATATTCTCTCTTTACAGTTTGTTAAGTCAGTTTCTAGTTTATTCACTCTTTTAATGAGGTTGTGGAATGCTTCATACTCGTCGGCGTGAGTCTGTCTTATACCAGCCAATTCTTCTTGTAGCGTATGAAGTGTTGCGTGTATGTCTGCTTTCTCTAGACCTTCTGTTAATGTTTTATCGTGATCTGCTTCCGATCGAGTTTTATCTGGCCTTTGGAATACTTCATGTATGTCTGAGTTTTTGTCTCCTGCTATGAATGATGTTAAGGCATAGCAGTCTAATGCTAGTTTACTTTGCATCGACGATCGAGATGAATTTCGGCGTGTGATTAGTTTCCCTTTTGGGCAGTCATCGTAATTCTGGGCGACCTGTGCTAGATGTGTTCTATATCAGTCTATACGGTTAATGTCTTTATGGCACCGTGTTATCAAATGTTCAATGAATTCATGCTTTGGCTTGTTTTGTAACGATTTCTTTAATTCCGAGTAAAACTCCTGATTTGGTATTTGTGATGACGATTCGTGTTCGCAATAGCTTGGTGCTTGACTGCTATTTAGATAGTCTGATTGTGTGTTGCCCGACAGTTGATATGTATCTAGATCAAAATACACGCAGTCTTGGCTTTCTAAAACATAAGGGATGGTAGCTGGGGGTTTTAAATGTTTTTTAACGTTGCTATGAAATTCTGAAAAAAGTTTTAAGTAAGTTTTTATATCGATTAAAAAAGTTTTAAGTAAGTTTTTATGTCGATTTCTTTAATCCACAATATCTAAATAATGCAATCAAAGTTTATTACATCAGGCGTTATTACATCTGGCGTCGGGGTCAACGCCTGATGTAATAACGCTTGATGTAATAAAATATTTTTTCTCAACCATCTTATCAAACTAACTGATTAATGATCAAAGTTACTTTCTAAAACATAAGGGATGGTAGCTGGGGGTTTTAAATGTTTTTTTGACATTGCTATGAAATTCTTAAAAAGTTTTAAGTAAGTTTTTATTTTGATTTCTTTAATCCCCAATACCTAAATAATGCAATCAAAGTTTATTACATCATGCGTTATTACATCTGGCGTCGGGGTCAACGCCTGATGTAATAACGCTTGATGTAATAAAATAATTTTCCTCAACCATCTTATCAAACCAACTGATTAATGATCAAAGTTACTTTCTAAAACATTAGGGATGGTAGTTGGGGGTTTTAAATGGTTTTTTTAACATTGCTATGAAATTCTGAAAAAAGTTTTAAGTAAGTTTTTATATCGATTTCTTTAATCCACAATACCTAAATAATGCAATCAAAGTTTATTACATCAGGCGTTATTACATCTGGCGTCGGGATCAACGCCTGATGTAATAACGCTTGATGTAATAAAATAATTTTCCTCAACCATCGTATCAAACTAACTGATTAATACTCAAACTTACTTTCTAAAACGATAGGGATGGTAGTTGGGGGTTTTAAATGTTTTTTAACGTTGCTATGAAATTCTGAAAAAGTTGTAAGTAAGTTTTTATATCGATTTCTTTAATCCACAATACCTAAATAATGCAATCAAAGTTTATTACATCAGGCGTTATTACATCTGGCGTCGGGATCAACGCCTGATGTAATAACGCTTGATGTAATAAAATAATTTTTCTCAACCATCTTATCAAACTAACTGATTAATACTCAAACTTACTTTCTAAAACATAAGGGATGGTAGTTGGGGGTTTTAAATGTTTTTTAACATTGCTATGAAATTCTGAAAAAAGTTTTAAGTAAGTTTTTATATCGATTAAAAAAGTTTTAAGTAAGTTTTTATATCGATTTCTTTAATCCACAATACCTAAATAATGCAATCAAAGTTTATTACATCAGGCGTTATTACATCTGGCGTCGGGGTCAACGCCTGATGTAATAACGCTTGATGTAATAAAATAATTTTCCTCAACCATCGTATCAAACTAACTGATTAATACTCAAACTTACTTTCTAAAACATAAGGGATGGTAGCTGGGGGTTTTAAATGTTTTTTAACGTTGCTATGAAATTCTGAAAAAAGTTTTAAGTAAGTTTTTATATCGATTAAAAAAGTTTTAATTAAGTTTTTATATCGATTTCTTTAATCCACAATACCTAAATAATGCAATCAAAGTTTATTACATCAGGCGTTATTACATCTGGCGTCGGGGTCAACGCCTGATGTAATAACGCTTGATGTAATAAAATAATTTTTCTCAATCATCTTATCAAACTAAGATACAAAAAACTTACTAAAAACGTTTTTAGAATTTCATAGCAATGGGAAAAACATTTAAAACCCCCAACTACCATCCCTAATGTTTTAGAAATTAAGTTTGAGTATTAATCAGTTAGTTTGATAATATGGTTGAGGAAAATTATTTTATTACATGAAGCGTTATTACATCAGGCGTTGACCCCGACACCAGATGTAATAACGCCTGATGTAATAAACTGTGATTTCAGTATTTAGGTATTGGAGATTGAAGAAATCAAAATAGAAACTAACGAAACAGGTTTAAATAAACAATTTCATCGAAATATAAATTTCTTTTATTTAACCACCAACTACCTTTTGTAATGTTTTAAATGTAACTTTGACTTTCATTCAGTTAGTTTGATAAGATGGCCAAGGAAAATTATTTTATTACATCAAGCGTTATTACATCAGGCGTTGACCCCGACGCCAGATGTAATAACGCCTGATGTAATAAACTGTGATTACATTATTTAGGTATTGGGGATTTAAGAAATCAAAATAAAAACTTACTTAAAACTTTTTCAGAATTTCATAGCAATGTGAAAAAAAACATTTAAAACCTCCAACTACCATCCCTAATGTTTTAGAAAGTAACTTTGAGTATTAATCAGTTAGTTTGTTAAGATGGTTGAGGAAAATTATTTTATTAAATCAAGCGTTATTACATCAGGCGTTGACCGCGACGCCAGATGTAAAAAACGCCTGATGTAATAAACTGTGATTTTCATTTTTCAGGTAGCATGGGTTAAAGAAATCAAAATAGAAACTTACGAAAAAGGTTTAAACAATTTCATCGAAATATAACTTTTTTTCTTAAACCTCCAACTACCATTCCTTATGTTTTAGAAAGTAACTTTGAGTATTAATCAGTTAGTTTGATAAGATGGTTGAGAAAAATTATTTTATTACATCAAGCGTTATTACATCAGGCGTTGACCCCGACGCCAGATGTAATAACGCCTGATGTAATAAAATTTGATTTCATTATTCAGGTATTGTGGATTAAAGAAATCAAAATAAAAACTTACAAAAACATTTTAACAATTTCTTCGAAAAAGAAAGATATACGTCAAAACCCCCAACTGCCGTTCTTTAATGTTTTTCATGTAACTTTGGCCATTATTCAGTTTCTTTGATAAGATGGTTGAGGAAAATCATTTTATTACATCAAGCGTTATTACATCAGGCGTTAACCCCGACGCCAGATGTAATAACGCCTGATGTAATAAACTTTGATTGCATTATTTGGGTATTGGGGATTAAAGAAATCAAAATAAAAACTTACTAAAAACGTTTTTAGAATTTCATAGCAATGGGAAAAAACATTTAAAATCCCAAACTACCATCCCTTATGTTTTAGAAAGTAACTTTGATCATTAATCAGTTAGTTTGATAAGATGGTTGAGGAAAATTGTTTTATTACATCAAGCGTTATTACATCAGGCGTTGACCCCGACGCCAGATGTAATAACGCCTGATGTAATAAACTTTGATTGCATTATTTAGGTATTGGGGATTAAAGAAATCGATATAAAAACTTACTAAGAACGTTTTTAGAATTTCATAGCAATGGGAAAAACATTTAAGACCCCCAGCTACCATCCCTTATGTTTTAGAAAGTAACTTTGAGTATTAATCAGTTAGTTTAGGAAAATTATTTTATTACATCAAGCTTTATTACATTAGGCGTTGTCCCCGATGCCAGATGTAATAACGCCTGATGTAAATAACTTTGATTGCATTATTTAGGTATTGGGGATTAAAGAAATCAAAATAAAAAATTACTAAAAACGTTTTTAAAATTTCATAGCAATGGGAAAAAACATGTTAAAGCCCTAACTGCCATCCCCTATGTTTTAGAAAGTAACTTTGATCATTAATCAGTTAGTTTGATAAGATGATTGAGAAATATTATTTTATTACATCAAGCGTTATTACATCAGGTGTTGACCCCGACGCCAGATGTAATAACGCCTGATGTTATTAACTTAGATTGCATTATTTAGGTATTGGGGATTAAAGAAATCAAAATAAAAAATTACTTAAAACTTTTTAAGAATTTCATAGATATGTTAAAAAACATTTAAAAGCCCCAACTACCATCCCTAATGTTTTAGAAAGTGACTTTGAGTATTAATCAGTTAGTTTGATAAGATGGTTGAGGAAAATTATTTTATTACATGAAGCGTTATTACATCAAGCGTTGACCCCGACGCCAGATGTAATAACGCCTTAAGTAATAAACTTTGATTGCATTATTTAGGTATTGGGGATTAAAGAAATCGATAAAAAAAACTTTCTAAAAACGTTTTTAGAATTTCATAGCAATGGGAAAAACATTTAAAACCCCCAACTACCATCCCTAATGTTTTAGAAATTAAGTTTGAGTATTAATCAGTTAGTTTGATAATATGGTTGAGGAAAATTATTTTATTACATCAAGCGTTATTACATAAGGCGTTGACCCCGACGCCAGATGTAATAACGCCTGATGTAATAAACTGTGATTTCAGTATTTAGGTATTGGAGATTGAAGAAATCAAAATAGAAACTAACGAAACAGGTTTAAATAAACAATTTCATCGAAATATAAATTTTTTTTATAAAACCACCAGCTACCTTTTGTAATGTTTTAAATGTAACTTTGACTTTCATTCAGTTAGTTTGATAAGATGGCCAAGGAAAATTATTTTATAACATCAAGCGTTATTACATCAGGCGTTGACCCCGACGCCAGATGTAATAACGCCTGATGTAATAAACTGTGATTACATTATTTAGGTATTGGGGATTAAAGAAATCAAAATGAAAACTTACTTAAAACTTTTTCAGAATTTCATAGCAATGTGAAAAAAACATTTAAAACCTCCAACTACCATCCCTAATGTTTTAGAAAGTAACTTTGATCATTAATCAGATAGATTGATAAGATGGTTGAGAAATATTAGTTTATTACATCAAGCGTTATTACATCAGGCGTTGACCCCGACGCCAGATGCAATTACTCCTGATGTTATTAATTTTGATTGTATTATTTAGGTATTGGGGATTAAAGAAATCAAAATAAAAACTTACTAAAAACGTTTTGAGAATTTCATAGCAATGGGAAAAAACATTTAAAAACCCCAACTACCATCCCTAATGTTTTAGAAAGTAACTTTGATCATTAATCAGATAGATTGATAAGATGGTTGAGAAATATTAGTTTATTACATCAAGCGTTATTACATCAGGCGTTGACCCCGACGCCAGATGTAATTACTCCTGATGTTATTAACTTTGATTGTATTATTTAGGTATTGGGGATTAAAGAAATTAAAATAAAAACTTACTTAAAACTTTTTAAGAATTTCACAGCAATGTTAAAAAAACATTTAAAACCCCCAACTACCATCCCTAATGTTTTAGAAAGTAACTTTGAGTATTAATCAGTTAGTTTGATAAGATGGTTGAGGAAAGTTATTTTTTTTAAATCAAGCGTTATTACATCAAGCGTTGACCCCGACGCCAGATGTAATAAAGCCTGAAGTAATAAACTTTGATTGCTTTATTTAGGTATTGGGGATTAAAGAAATCGATATAAAAAAACTTACTAAAAACGTTTTTAGAATTTGATAGCAATGGTAAAAACATTTAAAACCACCAGCTACCATCCCTTATGTTTTAGAAAGTAATTTTGAGTATTAATCAGTTAGTTTGATAAGATGGTTGAGAAAAATTATTTTATTACATCAAGCGTTATTACATCCGGCGTTGACCCCGACGCCAGATGTAATAACGCCTGATGTAATAAACTTTGATTGCATTATTTAGGTATTGTGGATTAAAGAAATCGATATAAAAACTTACTTAAAACTTTTTTAATCGATATAAAAACTTACTTAAAACTTTTTTTCAGAATTTCATAGCAATGTTAAAAAAACATTTAAAACCCCCAACTACCATCCCTATTGTTTTAGAAAGTAAGTTTGAGTGTTAATCAGTTAGTTTGATACGATGATTGAGGAAAATTATTTTATTACATCAAGCATTATTACATCAGGCGTTGATCCCGACGCCAGTTGTAATAACGCCTGATGAAATAAACTTTGATTGCATTATTTAGGTATTGGGTATTAAAGAAATCGATATAAAAACTTACTTAAAACTTTTTTCAGAATTTCATAGCAACGTTAAAAACATTTAAAACACCCAACTACCATCCCTAATGTTTTAGAAAGTAAGTTTGAGTATTAATCAGTTAGTTTGATAAGATGGTTGAGGAAAATTATTTTATTACATCAAGCGTTATTACATCAGGCGTTGACCCCGACGCCAGATGTAATAACGCCTGATGTAATAAAAAGTTTATTACATCAGGCGTTGTATTACATCAGAGGTTGCCACAGTCGTCTATTAAAAGCTGACTTGAAGTTCAATGATCGTGGATTTTCAAAGTAGAATATGTTTACACAGTAAAAGTCTTCAAAGCAAAATATTATACTTTAACTATTTTCCAAGCAGGACTTGTTTTTGACGTCCATAACAGGAAGGGCTTGAGAAAACATTGGAGGCAAAAGTAGAAAATGCTGATAATCAGTATTTTCTCCTTTTGTCTGAATATTTTTGTGCTATATTTCATGTAACTCATATCTTTATCAGCATTATTTTGTCATCCGCATTAGCATTCAAATATGGCCATCCTAATATTTAACCGTTTCGGAAAGGGTTAAACCTGTATGCCCTTATTTCCCAGGACTTCCATCCATTCCAGATCACTAGAGCGGGGGAATCCCTGTCAGATAGTACGAGGTTATATTCTCGTCGACTTTACCCCCGTTCTGGATTCCTAGAATAACTTTCTCAGAAACGCGTGCCAATTCTCGTGAATAAACGTTTTCCCAAACAAGCCTTGGTTTTGCACATTCAAAATCCGGATCGTCTTGATAAAATCATTCAGAGAAAAAGATAAAATGCCACTGTATTTTATCATTTTATCTCAATGTTTTATGTTGTAGTATACATATTTTTCCTTTTGGCAACATTTACTTTTTCGTCTGCAATTACCTTGATTTAGTACAATATATAATTTTTCCGTTTGGTAAAGGGATGTGGTGGTTGTACTTACTGAGTGCATTGGGTACTCATTAGCTCAAATTAATTACGGTGTAAATTTAGGGCCATTATTAGTTTGTTTTATGTTTTATCTTATATTTATTCGTGTTTGACAGGTGCGGTTCATGTAGTACGGGTTAAGTCGACCAAATATGGCGTTCTATTCGAGTATTTTTTATTATTGTTATTTTTGCATGCGAAAATCGTGTGGGAAATTACCACGAAAAAGCATCAGA
The DNA here is from genome assembly GCA_963680895.1 of Fragum sueziense. Taxonomy (NCBI): domain Eukaryota; kingdom Metazoa; phylum Mollusca; class Bivalvia; order Cardiida; family Cardiidae; genus Fragum; species Fragum sueziense. Next base: position 31,887,180 of record OY804599.1, read on the forward strand.
AGTGCATCTTTGATATAATAAGTTGAGAAAATTTTGTGTTCCATTTCAATTTTATTTTGATTACATGTTTTTGTGATTTTCCGTATGTCATAATTTCGTGCTTCAATTTACGGGAGAAAAGTGGAGTTAACTGGGTGCAAAATAGGTTGACTAAATATGGGGTCCCAATCAGGGCATTTTTACCAACGAACGTACGGACATTTTGCTTTTGTAAATTTGAACGAATTGACACAACAACCAATCTGATTGGTCCTGATTTGATCGAAGCACACTCCTCATTCAATCAGCTGATTTGTTACAAAATTGATACGAAATTCGTAAGTGCAAAATTAATGCTATATTTAAACGTATTGAACAATTTGTTGAATTGATTTATGGATATGATGCACTTTGACAAGACCAATAACTTTGTACCATCAGATTGATTTTGACTTCAAAACATCCAAAAGGCAATCCCATTGCTGGAATGTGATGCTGTGGTATCCCTTTTCCAATTATGACCTGGTTGTGACATAGGCCTACATAAATACAAAAATGGGAAATCGTCGAATAAAAAAAGAAAATGTTGAAAACCAGTATTTTCTCACTTTGACATGTGTACTCAAACCCTAACTTTAGTAACAACAAGTTTGTTGTCTGTAACAGCTTTAGAATTGGAAAGGTTTATATTCTTGTTTGGCATTTGGGAAAGGAATATTAGTCCATGGGCCCATAACCGAAACCCTCCCCCCATAGTGGGATTTTTGAAGACCTATATTTTCTTGAAGCTTATTATGTATAGTAATGGATTCAGGTTGTTGTTCAATTTAAAAGTGCTGGATAAGCAAATGGCGGGCTCGTTACCATGGCAACCGTCCATTTTTCTACATTCCAGCGCTTGGATCAATTAATTGCAATAAAATTACTTATTTTCGTCATAAATCTTTCAAAATAGTTTTTAATTATTACAAAGATATTTCTCCCACAATAAAGATATATTTTAGAAAATTTACTAATTTGCATATTCATGAATATTAATGAGAAAGTAGAAAAATGTGATTAATTTGCTAAAAACAAGATTTTACTAGTGAATTTAAACCTCCCTATCAGGTAGGATTTTTGGAGATCTATATTTTCTTGAAGCTCATGATGTATTTTAATACATTCACGTTGTTATTTGATTTAAAAATGCTGGATAAGCAAGTAGTTGGCTTGTTACCATGGTAACCACCCATTTTCATTCGTTCCAGCGCTTGGATCAATTAATTGCAATAAAATTACTTATTTTGGTCAGAAAACATTGAGGCTAGTTTAAAAATGTTGTCATCACATTTCTCTCACAACCAAGATATTTTTTCAGAAAATTTGCTAATTTGCATATTCATGAATATTAATGAGATTGTTGAAAATATGTGTTTAATTTGCAAAAAGACGACTTTACTAGTTTACTAGTGAATAGAAACCCTCCCCACCATGTGGGATTTTTTAAGACCTATATTTTCTTGAAGCGCAGGAAACATGTTAATGAATTCAGGTTCTTGTTTGATTTAAAAGTGCTGGATAAGCAATTGGCAGACCTGTTACCATGGCAACTGCTAATTTTTCTACGTTTCAGTACTTGGATCAATTAATTGCAATAAAATATTTTAAAATACTTATTAAAGATATATACTTATTTTGGTAATAAAACATAAGACCAGTTTTAAAATTTCAAATATACTTTTTTCTTGAAATCATTTTATTTAGCTAATTTGCATATTCATGAATATTAATGAGAAAGTAGAAATATGTGTTTAATTAGCTAAAACAAGGCTTTTCTAGGGAATAAATATGCTAAGGCATTTCGTTTTTAAAATGCTTAATGTTTCAAATGGATAAAAACACTAATAGATCAATAATAAGTTCATAAATCATTCATCAACTACACAGAACAAGCGAATGCGGGCTTATTCGCATTTATGATTATTTGCATACTTTATCTAAATGGCAAATAAAATCTCAAGTATTCTCTAATTACGTTAATGACTTTCATTTTTTGCATCTTTTTCCCTAAATTGTGTACTTGTTGTGTTTGAAAACTAAAATTTCATGATTTACCAATTAAAAGGGAGAATCTTAACATAATATAATCTGAAAAATTACCGTATAAATGACAATAAAATTCCATTTAGCGCAAATGACATGCTGAAAACTTTAACCTACTTTCTTTGATTTTTTTTTATGTGAAATACAGTTGTCTTTTAAACAAGAAACTTTATTTTGTTAAAGTCAAGTACTAAAAAAAATTGTTAAGCGTTTTTAATAATGAATTCCCATTGGAGTACATGTATGGTCACCTTTGATTAATACCTTTTTTGCCTTGTAATGCATGCTTTTTTACATTTTGTCGGTGTAAATACAAAACCTCGTATCTCGTTTTTTTTTGAAAAATTTAGAGGGGAAGAAAATAGTTTAATAACTTTTCCGAAACTGAAAGGTTTTAATTGAAATTCGGACATATTGTTCACAAATAATGTGTCTTTAATGATCAGTAATATTATCCCAAAACATGTGTGAATTGTCTAAAGTGGGCATACAAGTGTGTACTTTGAAAATCGCCAGAATCGACATACGAGGTTTTGCATTTACACCGACGATTTGCTCCATGTTTAAACTTAACAATACTTTTTGAGGCATGCTGTGCAGAAGAGAAATCTTCCCAACCACTTCTATTAATTGGAATGCTATGTTACAGGAACACAGTTTACCAAATATATTCTAATAAGCTATAGTTGAAACTGGACAATTTTATATTTGCACTGTCATGTGCATTAATTGATGATTTAAAATTGCCTATAATAGCAACTGAATTATTCATTTCTTTATCAAATTGCATTCAAGTGACATCGTTTTACACCTTTATAATTCAGCATACTTATATGTGATAATATAAACAGATATAAATTGTACATTATGTACCATATTGGATACCAGTACTTCAAAGACACTTGATTTGTGAGGAATCCTCGTATTCGTGTAGCAAACTGTTGTTTTGAAAGATTTCGTTTAAATAGCAAATGCTATTTGGAATTTCTGTTGATTAGATGAGAGGGAAACACACCATATTCTAACTTGTCGTGTTGTAATAATATGTCGCTGGCCGAAGATTTGAAATCCTTTGTTTTGTTATCAGTTTTTAGATAATTATCCTCGTGCATTTCTTAATTCATTTCAAACATCTTCACCACAAATTAGTTTTTTGAATTCTAACCTTTGTGGAAGACAACAAGCTAACCCCAGGATGAGGTAAAATCCATAAAACACAAGGGCTAGCTATGAATAAAACATATAAGCAATTTCCAATCAACCAAGGAATCCGCAATTTATATATGTCGTTATATGTGCACAAAATTGTCTAAATATACGGTTATTAGAAAGCCGTTTCACAAAAAGGGAGAGCCTGCTATGGTTCGACACTTGTATTGAAAAGGGAATTAAGGTAAAACATGCATGATGAATTAATTGGTCTTCTGTACCATCTTATTCTCAAGTAAAATATCGTGGTGTGAGGGGGCGGGGATTATAACGCGACAAAGAAACTTAAGAAGGTGATGCTCGGTCGCAAAAGGATGCAGACACTTGCAGACTATTGGGTCTAAAATTCCTCAACGATAAGCAAATGACAAAGAAATTACCAGTACTTGTTGCATTCTTATGAACTAGAAAATGTCCAGAGTCCTAGGTATGTTGGTATGGAATCCCAAAGGCCAAGAAAGTTATTCAATGTATTACAGACAAGGTTCAGTATTCAATGTTTTGGAATAATTGGGGTTTGCAATAAAATATTTTGTTGGACATATTACCCAAGAAAGGTACAATTAACGAAGCATACTATGCCAAGTTGCTAGACAATTTGAAGCAGACCATGCGTTGGAAACGTTGCAGCAAACGCTCAAAATGTGACCGCTGCTTGCAACAGGAAATTACATTAGTACATAATTGCCAAAGTACAATGGATGCTGTCGAGAAAAATGGGTATCAATTTAGATCACACCCTTCCTATCCACATGACCTTGCTGCTATCAACTTCTTTCCTGAAAGGGATATGAATTGTTGCAATTTTAAGTCTCATGAAAAAAGTTTTTGCTGCAGTTTATGTGTGGTTCTTTGGAAAGTTCTCGGACATCTTTACTTCTGGACTGATGTCACTTGACCACCTTTAACCTTGATTAATTTGAGTTTAACTCCTTTTTCAACTACTATGGTCATATCGTTTGGTCAAAGCGCATAGGCCTGGATGGAAAGTACTTCAAGACAAAATATGTCGATCTAAACACAAAAAAAGTTAGGTCAGTTCTTCATTGACCCATGCTCGTATTTAAATATTTAGGCAGATTGCATAAAATACGTATTATTGTATTGTATTATATGTCATGTACATTAACAGTGATGAAGCCATTTTTAGCGTTCCAAAATTGTTGATATTGGTGTTTTGTATTCAACATATCCACCCCACAAAAAAGAGCTTAAACGCTGTATGACCAAAATAAGCCTTAATGTCTTTATACCCTCTATAACACCTATTATCCAAAGCGTCCCTTGTCCATGTAAGACTTAAAACCTTCATGCAAAAAGATGTCAATGACATACTTCAATGTGGACTCATTATCAAAGAATCGGGTACATGGTTTTGTGAAAGAAGGAAAATACTTATCTCTCCTAGAAAATAATCAATTTGGATTTTCTTCAGTACTTAATTTTCGGGAATGGGGATTTATTACCATTTATACGGTAATTAGGACCGTTCTGGAAATATATATTTTCAAGGTTATTTCATTTATTTACTTGTTGAATCATGTAGTTTTAATAAGAATTTGAAATACATTTGAAAATACATTACAAAGTACAAAAGATTTGCAGAAATGAAAAACATTTACATCATTGTTTGCATATTTGAGATTTTGGCGGCCATTTTAAACATTGAAAAAAAAAAAGACAAAAAAGCCTGTAATAGGCATGGCAGCACTCTTTTAGATTTAATATACTCAATTTTCCTAAGAAATGATCTCATTTACATACAGAACATGATAACAAATTGTAGGGCAGTGATATTTCGATATTTAGTCAAGTGGTCATTTTGCGGCGGCCATCTTGAAAATCATATGAAATGTCGAGTATATCCTAGAATGTCGATAGTCAACACTTTGATTTTTATTACAAGGCATCTAATAAACACTTTAATACAAATTCTAGCGATTTTTCGCTGTGGAAATGATTACCAAAAGCAAAGTAAATATGAACAAAGGCAATATCTATACAATTTTTCTCTTGTTTTACATATTCAAGGGGCATAATTCGTGCTAATTTTGGTGTGAAATTATCTTTAACTATTTAACGATGTGAATTGATAAAATCTATAAGCATTTGGGTCATTTGCGCTTAAATTTGGGTTATTTTAGATCCCATGAATGTGTATATGGTGAGTTATAAACAAGTATTTTTGTAATTCAAGGGGAGATAATCAATCGTTCCGCATATGCTTATCCAGCACTTATATATCAAACAACAAGTTGCATTTGAAAGGGAATTCATTAAGCTTTACAATGATATAGGTGTCATAAAATCCCGGTAGGGGGGGACCTAGGGTGTAGCCAGCCCACGGACTATATGCCAAATTTGCATCTACATGGTTTATTCCTGCCAATTTGTGCATTGTATGTTTCATATGCACTCTTGGCTTGCTAAACAAAAAATATGTCTTAAAATGTTGCATGTACTAGTACAAATATTTTCGGTTTTTAATCATGCCAAATAATTGTGGTCGAATCTACAGATATTAGTGTGACAAGATCCGGAATATGTGCCAGCAACTGATTGATATTTTGTATGTGGAACTCGCAGTAAAAGTACATTCTTAGTTGTTGGGTGGGATTCGGTCGATGAACCGACCAACCAGAACTTGTCTGGTTCTAACGATACTTGGCCAGCATCACATTTCAGTACCAACCCAGGTGGCTCCCCATGTGATACGCTGCGTCTACCCCTATGACAATTAGCTAGTAAAATGTTGAACCAGCCACGAAAAATCAATACGACACGTCATAGCAAACGGTCATATAGAATATGCACTCTCTGAAAACAATACTTTGTCTATGACAAGCAAGCTGGCTGCGCATTTACCGTTATCTGCGCTTGTCATATTCTACGAAGTACTGGTCCTGTTTACTTTGGCAAATCACTTTATCCAGGTTAGGACAATATAATAACATGTACTATCCAAAAACACCCACCTCAGCAGTTACCTCTAAACACAGAGTATAATTACGTGACTTTGAATTTCCGATAATCTTCAATATCTTTTTTAATACTAGACCAATTTGAATTCGGTTTGAAGCAGAGAAGGTAGGAAAATGCCAGGAATAAGCTGGACGTGTTGGCTTTTTGAAAAACCAACTGATAAAAAAGTTATTGAAGATAAACCAAAATTTCGGTATATCTTCAATAACTTTTTTATGAGTTGATTTTTCAAAAATCAACCACGTCCATCTGATGCGTAACGTCATCCGCATTCTCTGCTTCAAACCGAATTCAAATCGGTCCGGTAATTACAAAACTATTGAAGATTTTCTGAAAAAAAATTTTATCACGTGATTGTCTAAAACTAGCTTTTGGCCTACTATACTGAACAAAAAAACTTTCGACAATTTTGAATGTAGACCTGTATGTTAGTACAGTTTCTATCGTTTTTGCTGGAAGCTTACTTTTCTGTAAAGTAATGTATAATGCAATGTACTATATTATTAGCTGGCCGTTTTTTTTTTGTTTTTGTTTTTTTTTTGGTTTTTTTTTTGTTTTTTATTATTATTATTATTATTATTATTATTATTATTATTATTATTATTATTATTATTATTATTATTATTATTATTATTATTATTATTATTATTATTATTATTATTATTATTATTATTATTATTATTATTATTATTATTATTATTATTATTATTATTATTATTGTTATTATTGTTATTATTGTTATTATTATTGTTATTATTATTGTTATTATTATTATTATTATTGTTATTATTATTGTTATTATTATTATTATTATTATTATTATTATTATTATTATTATTATTATTATTATTATTATTATTATTATTATTATTATTATTATTATTATTATTATTATTATTATTATTATTATTATTATTATTATTATTATTATTATTATTATTATTATTATTATTGTTATTATTATTATTATTATTATTATTATTATTATTATTATTATTATTATTATTATTATTATTATTATTATTATTATTATTATTATTATTATTATTATTATTATTATTATTATTATTATTATTATTATTATTATGTGTGTACATTTGAGTGTTACCATTGAACAAATAGCACATGCTTTGTGAAAGTTTCTTTTTTGATTCAGTATATTTGTAGGCAGGTGTCGGGTCGGATGTAGTACTTACGACCAGTACAGTTAGTCCAGTTACGTAGTGTCAGAAACGTGTCATAACCATGGGCTATTTAGTAGAGAATTTTACGATTCAACACGCACACAAATTATCTGGAAAGGTGACCATTTCAGCTAACCACGTTTTAAGACCAGCCTTTGCATATGTGCTGTCTGACTAGGACCCATGCTGATTTCTGACGGTAGCTACAGATCATTAAGAATAAATTGGAGAGCAACATGGTTCTTGATCAGACTGCGTGTATACGCAGGCTGATCTGGAATCATGTTGGACTCAATGACCTTTGATTAAGAAACCTCTTACCAGATTCTGGCCCAAATTTATATTATAGGCCTACTAGTATTTCTAAATGTACTGCGAGTATTTGTACCCGAATGTCGGGACAACCATTACGTTTGACGCGTACAGTCCAGTTAGTTTGACCTAGGATGGTGTATATTTAATTATATACCTGAATCAGGGTCAGTAGGTTAACGAGAGGTGTAAATTATGTCGGTAAGGTACAAGACACGACGCACTAAATGTATACGTGCACTCACCGAACTGTCTTTATCCTATCCCAAACAAGACCTGGCCCTGGTTTCTCGAAAAAAAAACTTAAGTACGTTCTCAGACTCAAATCTGAGCACCGTGCTCGAATCGCCCGAAATCCACATGAACTTCAATCGAATACCCTTCAACGTTGGAGAGTATCCCTTTGAAGTTGAGCATTTTCTCATGAGAATATACTAAAGTTTTTTTTCGAGAAACCGGGGCCTGGTTTTGACGCCACTAGTAGAAAATGCTTTGGAAAACATTGAGCCAAAAGAAGAAAACGCTGATAATCAGCATTTTCTCATTTTGTCTCAATATTTTCTGAGCTATATCATACACAGAACCTATCTTTACCAACATTCGTGATGTCGTTTGCAGTAGCTTTCAACTTTTACCATTCTAATATTGTCGTTTGGAAAAGAGTTAAATATCCTTTCCGAAAACGGCAAAGGTTTGAAAGGCTCCAGTTTTAAAAAAAAATGAATACTTTCTTCAACAGCATCTACTTTGTTATCTGATTTCCCCTAACTATTATTTTTTCCACAATGCGTAATCTGCTCAAACTCAATCTATCTTTTTATTTTTTTATTTTTTTTTTATTATTATTATTTTTTTATCCTGATTGTTTCATGGACTTCAAAGATTGTCCCTTTTTGCATGACGGATCAAAAATAGTTCATTTTTTCTGTTTTCCATGTATAAGTACTTAAAACAAAACGAATATTGCTGATGTTATCAGGTAGTTTGTTAATTTTTCTACTTTTTGTTGTTTTCATATTGGGCCAAAATTGCACTTTATGTTGGTCCTCTTCATCATTTTCTTAATTAAGGTATCCAACCCCTCATCAGCACCAAAGAGCCAGATGCGAAATTTGAAAAGTGCCAGTAATCCCTAAACTGTGCTACATTTTCATTCCAAATACAAACATAAGCATCTTGTATGGTTTAGAATTTTAAATTAATGCATACTAGTGGAAATATTTGACAAAAATGTTCAAAATTACTTCCCTTGCATATGAGTATAGGTAAAAATTTCATTTGTAAAACATTTTCTTCTTGAAGCATTATTTTGAAATCCACTACGGTGAATCAACTTATATGAAGTGTAGGCTATTTACAAGTGTGCGCAATTTGATGATAGAGTGGTGATTTTCTTTATGGTCTGTAAACCTTAATACAGTGCTTGGTTTTGACAAATGAGAAATATTTGAAAATCATAGGAAAAAAGAAGAAAAGGCAAGGCTGTCATTTTACAATTTTAAAATCAAAGTACTGAAAGTACTATTGGGAAGCAAATTTGTTAATAATGTTGGCCTGTCCAGAAGAAGAGTATTTTGATTATGTACTTTGATTATCCATTTGAATACCTTGAATACTTTGATTCGTAGAGTACTTTGATTAGGTACTTTGATTATCCATTTGAATACCTTGAATACATTGATTCCATGCATCTTTTTACAGCTTTGAATATATTTCATAGTTCAGTAAATTGACTGACCCATTTACAATGAAGGCCATTGGACTGATCTTTGAACCATGATAAAGCAAATAACTACGTCGGTATTTTCTTCTCTTAAAGACATGATTAATTGAATGTCTCATTTTCAGTCACACAATTCAATATCTACATGTATAACTTCAGACTTACATATTGAATATTCGAATGACTGTTACCTCATTGATCTTTGCTTTTGATAGAACTATTTATAGTGAGGAGGACCGGAAGGTGTTGTGTGGTATGCAGAGAATGGTAAAGTGCAGAGAAAGGCGGCTGCATATAGAGAAGCAAATGCGAAATTTGCTTCCCAAAAATTCTCGTTATAATCACATGATAATTTCTCTGTTTATCGTATAGGTCTCGGTAAATGACTTGGCAAAGCATCTCTAGCTATTAGCTGGAGAATCTCTGCCGTGCCATTTATCATGAGCCATTCCATCTGAAACACATCAGAATTTCGCGACTCCTCCACTGTTTTGTGTTAACCCAGTCGTTTCCCAAACAACAACGTTTTACTGGCCTAATCTGAAAGCTTCTACAGACAGCAAGACAATGTTAAAAGGAAAGGATTTGCAACCAAAGAAAACATATGAACTTTACTTCTTTGTTCGATGTAAACATTCCTTTCAAAACGTTAAAATAAGAGAATATCTTTAATTATTACGCTCATGAAAATGTATAACCATATCATTATAAATTGCGTAAATTAGAAATAATGATATTAATTATCCTTTCCCGATAACAAAAGGCTTATATAATGTGAAAGCGACGCAAATCACAAACGTATTAAGGTGAAAGTAAGAAAATTATAATGAATGTAAAGTTAAAGTATATAAACCGAACATAATCAAAATTAAGCGAATCTGCTGAGCTTGTGTGGCCATCGTTGGAGGCCAAGTGTAGATATTTTTCGCAATTTTGAAAATACCTTGTTAACCGATTCCCATACATTGGCTTTTTGACTCCTTAAAGATAAGTGTTTTGGAAAACATTGTGGAAAATGAAGAGATTGCTTGTGACAACGTTTTCTACCCCAAATTACAAAAAAATATCATTTACTTGAAATTGTCGTCTGCAACATCATTGAATTTGGACCAGTCTTAAAGGTTTTTTCGTCTGATAAAATTGACGCCAAGCATATCGCTGGTTTTCATCGAAAACCTTGTAACTGCAGCTTAAAACAAGCTGCAGTTACGAGGTTTTCGTTGAAAAGCGACGATATTTAATATTTATATAAAAGAAATAAAGGTTTATTGTATCTTAACAGAGAGCAATTGTAGAGTATTGTGAATCTTTTATATAGGCCGACCACCTAGCATGCACGATATAAAGCATATTTGTAACGTGAAATTTCAATGCAAACAGACTAAAGCTGCATGTGCATGACTTTTATGTCTGCTTCTACAATTGCGAGATGTAACAAGGTAACAAAGTAAAAAAAGGGCCACACATTTAACATTAACCCTTTCCAAAAACGATCAAACGACTAAAATTCGACTTTCCAATGTTCCATGTTGCTGCAGACGACACTCTAAAGTTGAGAATTCCGAAATAGTACGAGTTTCTTGGTATAAAATATTGTGACAAATTATCAATAGCCACTTTTGGAGAGCAGTATGGTCAGAATTAGATTATTATTAAGATATAAGTTGGTCTAAATACAAGGTTTCAAATACAGTCGACACTCGTTGTGTCGAAGTCAGAGGGGCCGTCAAATTACTTCGACATATCCGGAGTTCGACTAATCCGATTTTGATTATTTTCGACGAAAACGATTTTTAAACATTTTTGATTGGCATCATACGTGTCCATGATTGAAATATAGTAGGAAAAGGAAAGAAATTGCTCGAAACGAGCAATTTCTATCCTTTTCCTACTAAATTTCAATGGCTGTATTTGTTTCGCAATTCATTTTGATATCCATATGTTGAGGATGGGACATGACTTTCACTTCGACTTAAGCGGAATTTCGACTTATCCGATGTCGAGATAACGAGTGTCGACTGTACTATAAGTGCATCTCTGGATATCCCGGGGTCTGCTACGCTACATAACCACTAGAGCAATTGGCTAGTAACATTTTAAATTAGCCGCCAAAAATGATAATAATGGCCCAATCATTCAAATAGCGGCTCTCATAAGTCAATGCGTTGTCAATGACAACCAAGATGGTTGCGCCCATGATAAATTATAATTTGTGCGACACCGAAGTAAAAACAAGTAAAAAATTGCTGTAATGTACAGCAAAGAGAATTGTGTCGCCCTCAAAAATGTTTCTGCAATATCCGATTCTGTGTTTTTCAACATTTACTTCTTTGCTGAATGTATAATTTTTTCCAGCCAAGTTTTAAATCTGATCGAAATTCCATCAATGACTCTATCAGAGGCCTATTCAAGCAACACATATGCTTTATTACAATGAAATCCAATGAACAAGTTTAGTTTATAGCAACCAGAGTTCTGCATGATTTTTTTGAGAAAATTTGTAGGAATGGATCCGTGCAAGAAAGATTCCTGTGTAGCCTATTATACCTGAAATTGACCCGGTAATTTTGGAAAAGAAAATATTTTGGAGAAGAGATTTTCGCAAGGACGCACGCCCGAAACTGGACCATGCAATTTAAAGGGACATAACATTCCAATTTTATTTTTTGTATGTCTTGATGCAAAGATTGGTTATTCTTATGCGTAGAAATGCTATCGTTTTTTTTAAAGTTGTTAAATGCGCCTTTAAAGTTGAGACAGAAATAACAAAGCCCATATAAATCTGAACTGTTGTCCACAACAATTTTAGCACAAAAGTATATATTTCTCGTAAACAGTTCAATATTTTGGCTTGAAATTTTCAGAATTTTCGTAAGAGAATGTGCTCTTTCAGATTAAAATAAAAGTTAAAAAAAATATGAAAAAGTGAATATGAAATGTCGCTTAAACCCCGCCAGTGGTGGTAAATATAGTAGGCCTAAATGGAAAAAGAAATGTACCGGTTACTTGTTTAATAATTAGCTTTCTGAACTTTAATTGTGTTTAAATTGTTATTTAATTACAAAAATCGAGACATTTTAACCAATCTAGCTCAGATTTTGCTTTACTTATTTAGTAGAGAACAGTCAGTGTGACTAAGATCAAACTACATGTCGGTGTAGGCTGATCTTAGTCAATGCAATCTGAAAACTCTTTGTGAACAGCAGGAATAGGAAACGATTATGATTTAAGACATGGCTGAACGGACGCACAACAGACACAGCGCCATGACAATGGCCTTAGTGGCTTTTGTTCAGTGGAGCCTTAAACTAAATGAAGTAAAGTTAGAAACGACACAAAGTGACAATTTACAGCTAAAAGTTAAAACATATATCCCAAAATAGATTGGTATTGTTTCAAGTTTAAGATGAAACAAAATAAAACACTTCACTACTAGGAACATAAAAAACAGGTGTTGTTTGTGAAATGGTTGATTATTTTAGTGTGAGGAACTCCCTAACTGTCTACTATTTTGGGAAAAAAGTACGAGAAAAACCATGTTTTGTTAAGGGAATGGTTAATTATTTTAGTGTGAGAATTCCCATAAAAGTCTACTATTTTCAAATAAGCATCTGAAAATATAATGTTCTACCAGTAATACACAGAACTGTTCAGGTAAAACGATCCCTGAAATTATGCAAGTTGATCAGCCCAAATTGTATGCGAATTGTTAATTCAATACTAAAGTACTAGTTTTACTTTGATTATTGTGCACCAAACGGATAGGATTTAGACATACTAAATTACTTGCGGTACTTTGATTATTGTGGTCAAAATGGATAGGATTTAGACACTGCCCTATGGGGCGAACCGGAAGTAGGGACTTTCCTATGCTATGCGAAAATAAAACAATTAAAATTTTGTTTACTTGAACGTTTTGTGTGATCTGGGATTAGACGAACTTCAAAGTATTCTAAGTAGTAGGCCTACTACTTGAAAAAAATTTCTTGTAAACAGTCTTTGGGTAGGTATACGATTTTCAAATACAAACAATAATCGCTCATGACGTAATTTCTAAAATTAGAAGAAGTATATCACAAAGTAGTGTCGCCCCATGGGGGCGACACAATTATAGATCGCTGACATCTTATACGGCTTTAAAATAGAAAGATTGGGGGAGTTTCTTTTCGGAAGTCTTTTAAACTTGATACACAAAATATTTCACGCGCTAAACAATAGCAATCTTCCATATTGACAACTTACCGAAGCGATTTATTAATCTCCTACATAGTCAGGCCGATCTAACCTGAATCGGGATTAAGACGGTGATTTGTATCGTCCAGTTTTATTGGTCTACTTGACCATCATAAAATAATGATGGAAACAATGAAGCGGTGGCATTTTGAAAACGATAATTCAGAGTTTTACTAGCTAACTGCCCCAGGGGGTCATGTAGCGTAGCAGACCCCGGGGTATCCGAGAGAAGGCTCTTACCTTTTTCCTGATTGTTTTTTACATGAAAACACATACAAATATCCAGACATTTTCCCAATGGGGGGAAGCGATCGAGCCCCCCCCCCCCCCCCCCCAAAAAAAAAAGAAATACTCGTGCAATATAAAAGCAACAATCTTACTAGGAATCACTGGTGGTTAAGGGGGTCTGCATAATAAAAACTTGTTTTAACTTGTTTTAACCCTTTTTCTGGCGGACTCCCTCCCCCGCCCTGGGTCCTCCTCGCGTGCAACACATGACCAAATCGTCAATTACTTATTAGTCCGTCTGATGACCCAGGTAAAAAATAATTTCGCTGCACCCCCCTAGGTACCAAGGTTGTTATATACCATTTTAAAGCTTGAAATATGCTGAATACGATGCACGATGTTGTAAAGTTGTAAACCTGTGCAGCTCCCGTGTAAACACACAAATATGTGGGTGGGGTAAGACAACACATAAATTATTTGAAATGCATTTGTCAAATAGAAATCGTCTTTAACCCAATAACTTAGGAATGTACTCTTTCCAATTCATAAAACCACAATTAAATAAACCAGAAGCGATATACAAAAGACATTTCAATCAATTTTACGCAGAAATAATGCTCATATATCTCGTCAATTCGCATATGGTGGGTGGGGTAATTTATGCACAGTAAAAAACTTAGCCAAACAAACAAATAATCACATTATTGTTCCATGAAACGTTTGCACAACCGTTTTTAGATTGAATACAATTTATTCAAGTCTTGGTAAAACATCTCTACCCTAAATTTTAACAGATTTAAACAAGACACAGTTCTAGGCTTCTCTTGAAAATGACCCTTCTTTCCCTGTTTCATACAACATAGTCCGTCTAATTCTTTGAAATAAGTGGGCTTTTTAAGGACATCGTTTCACCCCTAAGCATCGATGTACCAATGCTGTTATATACCATTTTGAAGCTTGCTGGATACGATGCACGATGTTGTCAAGTTGTAAACCCACGCGGGTCCTGTGTAAACACACAAATATGTGGGTGGGGTATGATTACATATAAATTATTTGAAATACAATTCTCAAATAGAAATCATCTTAAACCCAATCTCGTAGTAAAGTACTCATTCGAATTCATCAAATTTCTATCTAATGAACCAGAAGAGATATACAAAACACATTTTAATCAATCATACGCAGAAATAATGCTCATATATCTCGTCAATTTGCATATGGTGGGAGTGGTAATTTAAGTTCAGTAAAATACTTAGCCACATAAACAAATAATCGCATTAGTGTTCCGTGAAATGTTTGTACAACCATTTACAGATTAAATACAACTAATTTGGATCTAAGTAAAACATCTTCACCCAATATCTTAACAGATATAAACAAGACACAAATCTATGCCGATCTTTAAAATGCTTCCTCTTTCCCTGTATCTTGCAATATAGTCCGTCAGATGATATCAAATAAGGGCGCTATTTAAGGAATTATCTGCACCCCTTACCCGTGATGTACCAAGGTTGTTATATACCATTTTAAAGCTTGATATATGCCAAATACGATACACGATGTTGTCAAGTTGTAAACATGTGCAGGTACCGTGTAAATAAACACATATGTGGGTGGGGTAATACATTACTTGAAATACATTTGCCAAATGATAATTTTCTTAAATCCAACCTTAGAATTGTGCTCATTCAAATTCATAATATTATCATCAAATAAACCAGATTGGATATACAGAATACGTTTCAATTGTTTATAAGCCGAGTCAATTTGCTTATGGTGGATGGGCTGTTTCATAAACAATAATATACTTAGCCACACAAACAAATAATCGCATTATTTGTCTGTGAAAACTTTGTACAACCGTTTACAGATTAAATACAACTTATTTGGATCTTAGTTAAATACTGTCACCCTATATCCTAACAGATATATACAAAACACATTTTAAGACTGCACTTGACCCCCCCCCCCCCCCCCCCGCTGCAACTTACAACATAGTCCGTTAGATGATATCACACGAGGGGCTATTGAAGGAGTTACTGCATCCCACCCCGATGTATGCTGTAATATACCTTTTTAAAGTTTGAAATATGCTGGATACAATGTACGATGTTGTCAAGTTTTAAACCTATGCAGGTCCCGTGTAAACACACAAATATGTGGGTGGGGTAAAACAAAAATGAAATGCATTTGTCAAATATAAATTGTCTTAAACCCAACCTTTTAGAAATTTTCTCACTCAAATGTAGGGCATTGTGATTGAAATAACCGGAAGTGATATACAAAACACATTCCAATCGATTTCACCAAGAAAATGGCAATGACGGATCCATAATTTTTTGAAGGTGGACTCAACTTTCTTCGGGATTCTACCTTAAGAATTTAAAAATTAACTAAACTAGATTCTTATGAAACAGAAAGTGATGTCAGGACCCAGAGTCTTGCTACATTTTGTGTTTGGGCCCTGAGCCAGTGGAATTGGAAAAATAGCGACGTTTTATCCTAGATTAGGGGAAATTAAAACATGTTTTAAAGCTTCAAATTAGACTGTAGGTATGTAAGATGCACTTGTAAATACTTTTTGTTTAAGAAAATTCATCAAAACTGTGGGAAGTATGGGTGCTTATTGGGACTGTTCACTCAAGAATTGGAGTTATCAGTCTCAATCTAATAACGATTACATTGTGACCAGAAAAAATATTACAGAGATTCTTTTTGTGGTGATCACACCAAAGATGTGCTATCGGTGCACATAATCGCACAATGACAGCTTATAATCGTGATTGCTGTAGTGCTTATGGTAACCATAGGCCTCAGTCACTTTATAGCTATTTAACTAATTGCAACATGTTTTTTTAGAATTTGTTTATATTTGTAAATTGTGTGGTAAAATGAAGTCTGAAACGTCAGTTTTGCTAATTCAAAAGAAGTCAATTCGAGACTGGTACCTAATGGCACAAAATGAGAATACGTCTTAGATAATATGGATATTACAATGCTTATCAAGGTTGTATATATCATAAGAATTTATACATTGTCGTTAGTGAGAAAACGATATATTCATTAATTGAGTGGGAGATGTATTGGGATTTATTTATCCGATTCGGACCTAAACTTCCAGAACAAAATATATCCAAAGTAGTAATCCAAATTCGATGGAACAGATGAAATGTGATGGTTATTAGTTTACAAAACTATATTTTGAACACATGGCTTAACGAAATCATTACGAAAGCCATTGCGTTATAAAATAACCGTTACAATATAATCATTATAATATTTCT